>PVIA01004809.1:87207-129152 GCA_004024845.1 Tonatia bakeri | reverse complement strand
GTGGGAAAGGGCCAGAAAGGCTGCTTCCCAAGTGGCCCAACAGAAACCCTAAACTGGGTTTCAGTGCTCGTTCCCAAACTGCTTATTCACCCAGAAATACAATGGGGATTACTTGCTGCTCCCCCACTCCAGCCAGGGACGAAGGACAAGAGAGGGATGAATTTCAAGAGGACAGTTAAGGTCACTTGAAGAAAATAGGTTGCAATGCTGCAAGTGGCCAGATGTCCACCTCAACTGTGGAACTCCCCAGCCCCCCATTGGAGTTGGAGAGTATCCATGTGGCTTCCAGAGGTTCCCAGACCCCTGCACAGTGCGCCTAGAGCAGTCGGCAGCTCCTCTCTCACCAGCCCCGGGCTGCACACAGACAGCCTCACCCACAGTCGGTCACCTGCGTCCGTCAGCTGTCACCTCCCCCTCTCACCCAGACGGAAGCACTACAGCAGCGGAAGTGGTTTGCTTTCCATGGGGCATCTGTTCAAGTATAAAGGCTGCAGCTCTAACGTTTCTCCCTGTCAGCTGCTGCACTTTCTCTCCCAGCTCTGTGAGCACAGAATCTTGCCATGTCACCCATTCCTCCCTCACCTGCCTGGACAGTCAAGGTGTCACCCACCTGGGCTCTCCTCTGCAGCGCAGCTCGTCCTTCCTGTTGTATTAGGTCTGGCAGATCCGCAGGCCTCCCATCAGCGCTGCCCACTCCCAGGCCTCCGTGTGCCAGTCTCCATACAGAGGCCCCAGCTGGTCCCACCATGGCCCCCAGATTACTCAAGGGACCCCTCTTCTCACACTCTCAGTGGTTTCCTGCTGACTGTCAGGCAACCCGCACCCTACCTATCCCAGCTACTCCCCAACCCAGCCCAACCTCGGACCCAGGATGTCCACAGGTGAGGTAAACCTTTTTGTATCAACACAACTGACTGAGCAAATCTCATCATTGCCCAAACCTAGCGTGCCCCCTCCCACCTTCACTCATATCCCTCACCTGTGCAAAGTGCCTCCTCCACCAACCCAAGTCCAGTCAAATCCCGCTTTCCCTCTGAAGCTTTTCCAGATCAGTCCAGCTTGCTGTGTCCTCCCGTCGTGGCGATATCCCTTGGCAACTCCCGCTAGACTGGGTTGCATTCTGTCTGGTGTCACAGTTAGTTTTCAGTCTCGTCGCCTCAGCTGGATGATAAGATTCTGGAAAGTGAAGATAATGATCTCTCACGTTTCTCTGGTCCCAGCATTCAGCCCAGCGTCTTAGTCATTCTTTTTGCACAATAAATTCCTAGCAGTGATTCCCGGGAAGCCACTCAGAAAGGGTCCCATTCTAACCTGGAGGTGGGTGCAGAGATTTACAAATTAAAACAATGACAATGACAAAAGTGGAGATGCAAACCCATCCACCCCTAGAAAATAATTAGACTTTTTTTACAGGAATCAAATTATGTTTGATTAATAATATGATTTACCAGAATATATTAGTATATGAACTTTTAATAGTAAAAACTTGGCTCAGCATGTGCTTTATTCTTTGTCCTTCCTGCTCACATACACACTTTCCTTCCCTCCAAAAAAAAACCCGAAAAAAAAAAAACCAACACAACACTGTTGAAGAAGCAGCACCTTATAGGTCTGAAGGCAACCAGACAGAAATGAAGAAGGTGAGTAAGAGTGGATGTCCGGTCCTGTCCAAGGCAGTGAGAGGCCTATGTCTGGCGCCAAAGTGTGGGTGCCCCAGGGCTGGAGGCCACCGGAACACAGCTGACCAGCAGAGGGCACCAGCCCTGGGGCTACTTTGTCCACTGCACACGGCTAAGTAGGAGTTTGCCCACAGTAGCTGGTGGTGCAACTTCCAGGAACCAGTGTAAAACGACAAATGACCACGCCCACAGTGGAATTTTCCATCCCGAGGGCTGGCAGGAGGCAGGGGCTGAGAGAGAATGCATGATTGTCCTGGACATAAGTTGCTAGGGCTTGGGAAGTTTGTTACAGAGCAGCGGAAAACCCAAACACTGTGCTTAGTTACAGTGAGAACGGAGAGAGGTGGTCCACAGACCACGCGCAGCACAGCACGCCCGTGATGCAGCTATTATTTGTATCATGGCCATTTGGAAATTGGAACGAGCCATGGAATACGTATGAACCCTTCTCACTGTCCCCACACAGTCACTAGTGAGCAACAGGCAGAGAATTTGCAGTTTGCAAAACACTTTCTCAGACATTCTCCACAGTATGACAGCATGAACCCCAAAAGGGGTTAGGGACATCCATGCCCAAGATGACTCAGCTCCTAAGCGGGTGAGGCAGATTCAAACTCAACCCCATGTTCCAAGTATTCTGCCATTTAACTCCAAACACTTCCACACGGGCAACAACGACTAGTCTTGGGCAGAAATGCAACAGTGAGGAAGCACTGTGGTCCTCTACTAAAAGCTGACTTGGAGTAGCCTCCTCACTGTGTGATCTTAAGCAAAACCCCAAAGCTGGCCTTCTGTTCCACATCCAAGAAATGGAGGATATGGCCATGGGCTGGCTTTGTTCCATCACAAACGGCTATGAGATTCAAATCAAAGAATGGGTGGAAAAGGGTAAAACATTTTCAGCAGTCTTCTGTAAAATCTTTGACAGGGTCTGGCCCCTTCCCATTCCCACAGTGGGCATGTGTCCCGCATGGGATAGAGCACCCAGTGGACCCCTATGCCCCGCCCTCTGGTCACACAGTGTCTGGGAACATCCGCCCCCTGGTGGTGATGAGACAATGGATGCCATGGGCCTCTGTCACTGGCCAGCCCTGATTCTGGGCCCGGCCCTTGTGCAGGGTAGTGGTGGGCAGAAGCTTCCCATTGTTCTGCCTAACAACACCCCCATTTGGACATTGGCAGCCCCCCCTCATGGCTCCTACCCTTGACCTTCATTTCTTCCAGCGAAGAAATATGATGCACTGGCTCAGCTTCTGCCACCATTGATGTTTTCCCTCCCAGTCTCAATAGGAAGATTGTGGGGTTATTTCCTAAAAAGTAAGTGGGAAGGACGTGGCTTGGTTGAATGACATCCTCCCACAATGGAAACACTGATGACATTTCAGGCCTCCACATACTTGAGTAAAGACAGGAAGGGAATGAATGAACAAACCATGTGGCTCTCTGGGGAAAATGCTTCTCGGCAGAAGGAGCCACAGGGCAAAGAATGTTGAGGCAGGGGTGTACGCTTTACCCAGATCCCCCAAACCTCACCACCGTGCGTAACCAGAGCGCAGTCAGCACACCCAAGAAGTGAACATGGGAGCCACAAGACGAATGACCTTATAGAGTGTGCTCCTGCTTTACAGGCATGGGGGAAGGCGAGCAGCATCACTAGTCGTCAGGGGAATGCCCGTGACCACCACGAGGAGACACCACTTCACAGGTGTCAGGGCGGCTGTCACCAAAGAGCCAGGAGATAACGAGTTGGCTGGAATGTGGGAAAAGGGAACCCTTGAGCACTGCTGGTGGGAGTATAAACTGGTGCATCCACTCCAGAAAACAGTAAGGAGGTCTCTCAAAAAATTAAAAATGGAGCTGCCATATGACCCAGCAACCCCACTTAGGAAAGCGCTGACTCAGCAAGCTGCACCCCCATGCTCATCGCAGCGTTGTTCACGACAGCCAGGACGTGGGAGCAACCTGAGTGCCGTCGAGGGGTGCACGGGTAAGGGTGTGAGGTACACACACAGACACACTCACAAGGAAATACTGTGCAGCCATAGGAAGAAGGAAAGTCTGCTTTTCCTGACAATGTGCGTCATCATCACGCTAAGTGAAATGAGTCAGACAGAGAAAGACAAGTACCACATGACACCACTTATTTGTGGCATCCAGAAGAGCTGAACTCACCCAAACAGAGAGTGCAATGGTGTTTGCCAGAGGCTGGGGGCTGGGGACTGGGGACATGGGGAGGTGTCAGTCTCAGGGCACAGCCCCAGCTGTCAGCAAAGTAAGATCTGGGGGTGAGTGTGCAGCGTGGTGACCGTAAGGAACAATGCTGCATTATATACTTGCAAGTGGTTAGGAGAGTAGATTTTAAATGCTACCGCCACACACGCACGCACCCACGCACATCGGCATTATGTGAAGGGATGGAAATGTTAACTGGCCTCAGTGCTCATCATTTTGCAATATATACATGTGTATTGAATCATCACATTTTATGCCTTAACCTTGTACATGCTATATATCAATAATATCTCCATAAAGCTGCAAAAGGGAAGACCACAGGGCAGACAAGCTCCAACCAGCAGCTCAGGTCTGCTTGCTCACTCACTCCACCAGCATTTACTGAGTCTCCTGGGGACACGAGTGTGGGTGGGGTTGGCTGTGGCTCTGCAGCAAAGCTACGGAGGTGCAGAGTGGTGGGGGGAAGGGGATGCAGGGCCAGCCCATGCAGAGCCTTACAGGTTACAGCATATTGTACATGGAGTGGTGTTTTCATACTGGAGAGTGGGCACAGGGAGTAATGATCTGGTTTATGTTATAAATAAAGAGATCCCCCTAGTGCTGCATGAAGGATGGGGTGCAGGAAACCAGCTTATCAATCAGTTCAGGGGAGGCCACTGAGCTGAGGCACCTGCTTTTCACATATAAGAAGCACCAGCATCTTACACTCCCCCACCCTTTGCCAAACCTGCTCCAGAATCTCTCCCTTAGATACTTCACTCTGTGGCCTGGTGATGTTACCCATCTTCCCAGCCATCCAGCTTCCTGCTCCACATCAAAGGTCTGCTCTGTGCAACTCAAGCAAAGGCACGGGTTGTCGACAGGGCTCTCGGGCCCCAGACCCTGTCCTCGGACCCACAGCTGGTCTCCACCCCACCCACTGAGGCTGGAAGTCCTGGGAACAGCACACAATGGCTAGCATCTCTGAAGTTCTGGGCAGTCTTGGGAAACCAAAGGGGAAAGTCATGTTTTCACTTGCAAAGTCTGCAGGGAGGCCATGGGGTACCACAGAGCAGGCTTCAAGTCTGGCTTCTTTCCCAGCTTCTTGCTCAAGCTACTACTCATAGAAGGAGAAGAGTCCTAATGCTCAGGGATTCACAGCATGTGATGAGCTAATCCTGGCTCTGCTTCTCTGCCCTGGTTTGCACCCTTGACCACTCACAACAGCTCGCCCTCTGGTGACTAACAACTCTGTCCTTCCAGAGACCTTCCAGATCAGTAAAGCTCAGGCTAGAGCTGCCGGTCTTCAGCAGAGACTCAAGGTCATGTGTGGGACTTGCAGGTTCCCCGAGGGCAGCCTGGTGCTATGGGGAGGACACATACTCTAGGCACAGGCCAATCTGGGCCTAACCCCAACATCATCATGGGCCCACTGCTTGAGCTTGGGTGAAGCTCAAGGCTGCCTAAACTTCCTGAGCCTCAGTTTCCCCAACTAGAAAATAGAGATGATAATACCCAGCTTGGGGCCACCAGAAGGATGATAAAATGATAACTGTAAAACACGCGATGAGAAAATGCCACTCCCTGCCCCTACGTTTTGGTAGTTCACATGGGCTCTGGATTTTCCATCTCCCGTTTTAGATTTAGCCGTACAATGAAAACGTGGACTGGGAGCATTGTAGAGGTCACTTTGAATTGAACATATGCAATGTTTCCCCTCCCCCCAGCCTGCTTCCAGGGAAAAGCTGTGCTTTGTGGTCTCTTCCTTTCCTTTTCGTCTTTATTAGCAAAAGCCGGAGCTGACGACGGTAAAACTGGCACCAGAGAGGGCAGGCAACTTGTCCAAGGACACACGTGGCAGTGACTTCTCCTGAGCTCCTCTGCGTGCCAGGCGTCCTGTCCCTTCGACATTCTGTCCCACCTCCTGCTGGGACAACGCCCAAACACCCTACACACAGAACTATGGGGGGGGGCACTTTCAAAGGCCACTGGGGAGGCTGACCGCATGTACTCGTAGAGAATTTCCAATCGGTGCCTTCTCAACTAGAGAAGTTAGGGCCTCAGCGGCAAGAAGATGACGGGTGATGGTTAAGTGAAAATAAAATCACGAAGGCACGTTTTCATAGGCTGTGTGAATGTGTTCAAGAAAGCCTGAAGGGGAGAGGAAAAGACATGACTCCTTTCCACAGCAGAGAATAACGTTTTGGAGCCCATTGTGCCATCTGGTCAACCAGCTCACACTCTGGGTGCTTCCAGGTAGTGAATGTTGACTTTCCCTTTTATTTCAGGCCCCCAAGTGGTCTGACAACCATGCTTTGGTATCATTTCAGCCCAGGGTTGCAATTCTTTAACTTATGGTCCTGGTTCCTCTGAACTCTAGCTCAGTCCAGACACTGAAAAGGGCACCTGCAAAGAATGTGTAAGTGGCAGGAAGTTGGGACTGATAATATGCCTGACTCCTTTGGCCCATGTCATGGTCATGGACAGTGTGCTGGCCCTCCCAGAATCTCAGTCACACAGCCCTTCATGGGGAACACACCCAAGTCAGTGTCCTTCGCTTCTCTGAGGGTATAGGGGATCCTTCTGAAATGCGCTTGGTCTCCCTCCGATATACACATTCCGTGGGGTTCATTCTTACTGCACAGTTGTGGAAAAGTATGCAGTTGATCTCAAAAGCAGCTAACTGAGGTCTAGAACATACTTGAAATGAATGGTCTGCATAGAACACAGGCCTTCGAACCAAGAGCTGTGGTCCTGCCCGAGTTAGTTCAGGACACATGAGGTCTCTCTTTGGGTAAAGCTGTTATTAGTGGAGCTGGGGGCTTATCAAGTAAAAGAGCATGAAGCTGTTTGTTCTTCCTCAGATGTGCGGCCTTGGGTTGAAGTTGAACCCGTTCTGTCAAACTGCCCAAGAAGTTCGGCATGAGGTGAGGGACAGGAAATCAGAGGGAGAGCTGAATTTGATTAAACCTCCTGGGCCTTATGGGAACCCTTGGGAAGGAGTCTTTGAAGCAATAACTAAACCCTCCAATGCGAGGATTAAGGATCCCCTCCCAACCCCAACAGAAAACAGCTCTTCAACTTGTAGAGACGGAGAACTTCAGAGGAGGCAGAAATTCACCATGAGGGAGAGAGGGGTGGAAGAGTGGGGAGTGGGAAGCAGTTGACTACTTGTGTTCTGCCTTGTTCAAGGTGATGATTCCTAGCTAGCAAGGAGACATTGGGTAAGTTCTTATGTAGCCAGTGCCTTGACCTTGAGTACAAGGAATAGTAAAACAATTCAGGCAGATGTCTAGCTTCCCATGTAGAGACATGACCTTTTATGAGATTATAGAGGCTCTAACTATGGAGATCAGATGATTATTTTCTTGGGAGGAGAACCTCCTTCATCCTGGCAATGTCAAGGCCAAAGTTGTGGGGGAGAAGCCTGGCAACTGACCTCCCGAAGGAGGAGATGCAGGGACTAGCTTCGACCCTCTGGTTAGTACCCTCGTCCCAAGGGGCTGGCACAATTGGAGTTCCAAAGCAGATACTGCAAATGGGATCCAAGTCCTTCATTTGTCCATGACTGGGTTGTGATTCCATGTCAGCAACAGAACAGCTTCTTGGCTCAAAAAGGAGAAGACTCCACTGTCACCAGCCAGCTCCTTCATTGACCACCAGCTCCTGTCTGTGACCATTCAGGGACTCCCACGAACTCCCAAATCCACCAAGTCAGGGGCCAGGTGTGCGTGAAGAGGCAGCCTCCTCAGGCCTTCCTCATGTGTTCCAGCCCCGCCCCACCTTTCCCCCAGCTCCACCCCCTGCCACTCTGCACTCTGTTCGCGGACACCCCTGCCCAGTACCTGCAAAGGAGGCCCAGACTCCTGGTCTGCCATCCTCATGGGTTCTCTAGCCCCTTTCTCGTGGCTGTAGCCCTTGAAGCAATTAGCGTGTTTCATCTCCTCCAGCAGCTGGTAAGCACCTTGTGACCAGGACTCCCGCTGGTACCTCTGTGCCCTGCAGTGCTCAGCGCGATGCTCAGCGCGATGCTCCGCACACAGGAGGCACTTAGAAAGAGCTTGTCGAAGGACAACAGACTTGGGATGAGAGCATTTGCTATGGGTCCTGGTCCCTTAGCAGGTTATCTCTCCTTGGGAACTCCTTCGCCCGTGAGTGCAGCCACTACATAGTGGCCCATCATCGCTTTCCCTTGGTGCTCACGACGACCCTTCTCATCTAAACGTGAACCAGCACATGGGTGAAGGGGGAATCGCCGTGGTGGGTGGTTCTGTGTCTTTCTAGATGCTCACATCTAAACGGCCCGAGTGACTGTGTCAGTGCCGGGCCCAGCGGCCGCATGCGGCACCAGGGCAGTGAGAACAGGTCTGTGTGCAAAGAAGTGAGCAGAGCTGCCTCCTCCTGAGGGCCCTCTGGTTCCCACAGGGAGGCTGCTGGAAGCTCAGCCCCGCATCTGGAGGCCATGTGACACCCCGCTCACACCTCCCGGGAAGCCAGCCCACCTCCCTTGTGCTCCTGGTCCTTCCTGGCAGCTGGGGCCGTATTCCCAGCCCCTCGGGGGCACAAGGAGGAGCAGGCTGTTGACTCGAACTGCCAGTCGGCTCTCCTGGTTCCTCCGCACCTGCTCTGCCCTGAGCCCTGAAGCCAGCCGTTTCCACAGCAAACAGCTGTAAAGAGCCAAAGGGGGCCAGGACCTCAGGTGCCGGAGGAGTGTGGGGATTGAGTGCAGACACTTGGCCAAGGCCCATTTTCACGCAGATGTTTTTAGCTATAAACCGGGGTGGGGGCACTGCACAGCACAAAGCGGGGCAGGCCACTAAGGACAAGGCCTGTGAAGAGCATTAGGCCAAAGCTCAGCTGGTGACTCAGAACTTCCGCAGGTGCCAATCTCCACGCCTGACAGGCTGGGGTGGGGCTGAGCCCTGCAGGCCTTGTGGAAGTTGGGTGTGCAGCCCAGGAGGCAGGCCCTGGGTGTGCAGTGGGTTTGGGACACCAACACACCAAATTCCCAAAACACACACTGTGTTGCTGTGTTAGTTCGCCTTCCTCCTTTCTGATTACGTGATTCCTGAGCTGTCTATGGGGTGGGTGCTGACTGTGTTCACCAATGAGACACAGAGGCTTTACCTAAGAGTCCCCCGCTGTGTGGGGAGCACAGGCACACACAGCAAGACTGTGCCTTGTGTCAGGACAGAGGTGCAGCATGTGGGGATAGTGTGAAGCAGAGAAGGTCGGAGTAGCTGGAAGTGGGCCGAGGCAGGGGGCTAGGTGACCCTTCCTGGGTGGCTAGCACTTGGGCCGATGTCAAAGGGACCAGACGGCGCGAGGAGCAGCGTCAGCGGGGGGGCGGGGGGGGGGGGGGGGGGGGGGGGGGGGGGGGGGGGAAGTGTGGCGGAAGTGACCCGTAGCCCAGTGTCCTGGAGTGTGGCATGATTTGGGCCCTACGTAGGGTGGGGCTGCGCTGGGGCGGTGGTGCTGGGGTGTAGGTGAGATCCAGTCAGAGGACGTTCTGAAATGCAGGACCAAAGAAAATTTTCAGTGCTTCAGATGTGAATTCGTTACCAACTTTCATAAAGTAGGAGGTTTCATAAACAAAGCCGGGTTCTTAGGAAACTCCAACTTTCATAAAGTAGGAGGTTTCATAAACAAAGCCGGGTTCTTAGGAAACTCCAGGAGATCCAGCAACTTGGGACCTTGGCTCCCTTGTAGCTGTGCTTGGCTGTGGCTTAGTGGCAGCCGTCTCGCACAGGGCAAGCATTCTCCAATATTCCCCAGTCCTCACCACTCCCTATTGCAGCCCCGTATCCACTCACCCTCAGCCTGCTTCCCTCCTCCCTGTCACCTGTCTGCCCTCCATGGATCTGTGAGTTTGTGGCCTTCGCCACAGACCCTGTGGAGGTGCCAGCGGCAGCTGGAGAACTGCCACCGAGACTATGGAAACTATGTCAAGGCTAGTGAGTGGGCTCTCAAAAGAGCCCTTGTGGAGGAAAAGGCCTGAGAGAGGCCGAAGTGAGAGCATGGAAGGAAGGGGAAGACTGGGATGACGGGAGTGAGGGCAAGGGAGGAGTGGAAGCGAACCCCAGGATTTCAAGGCCAGGATTTGGGGCAGCCAGGGGAGTTGCTCGAGGGGGAGATGCAGGGGGCAGAACTGGGCTCCGGCAGAGGGTGGTGAGCTGGGCCCAGGGGTGTGGACTTTGAGGTGCTGGGGTGGGGGCAGCCCCACGCAGACCCACGCACACCAGCCTTGGCATGCAGGGCACCAGAGACCCAGCTGGGGGACCCTCGGCAGAAAGGTTAGGGAGCACTCTGCAGCAGTAAGAGGTGGACATGAACCTGATTCCTCACTTCTCCCCTGGCAAGCTCAGCTGCTGCCTGGGAAATTAATCACCTAATCACGACTTGTGTTCTGAGGACATCTGCCAGGAAAGGACCGTCACTCCATCAGCACATCCCTGAAAGGATGTGTCACTCAGAGGCCAGCTCAGTGCCCACCACCGTTTTTCAGGCAGGGAGGGAGCAGTGGGAGTGAGCCAGGCTGAGCTGTGCCTCTCTCCGCCTGAGTCACAGGCAGTGATTTTTGTCTCCAATTGCTCCGAAGCTGCGCTCCTGGGGGGCACGGGGGCGGGGGGCCCTGAGTCATGGGAGCCCGGGCGGCAGATGAGGGCCATGACTCAGGGCTCTGTTCTTGATTGGAAGCAAGTTAGAGACCAGGTCTGGGGCACGCAGCTTGCTGGTGACTGTCCCTTAAACAATGACATGGTGACTGTCTTTTAAACAATGACATTGTGACTGTCACCTGGAGGACTTCTCAGTTCGAAGGGTCATACACTGGATCCCAATTTTGGATTACACTTTCGTGTGTGTGGTTCTTTGGTGATTATCTGTACCCACCGCTGGATTCTGTGACAGCTGGGATGGGGGCCTCCCTAGCATCTAGTACATTGAAAGTGAGCAAATGAGCAAGTGGCTCCCTTTGGGGTGAAGATTCAGTAGAATGCGTGGGTGGGTGTGTGAGACCTGTTTGCACGCACGTACAGGTGGGACAGAGTAGGTTTGTCGCTGTGCGTGTAGAAGAGGAGACAATAATCAATGACAATACAGGAAGCAACTCTGTGCTTCACATCTTACAACTTAAACCTCCTTTTGTCCCGCCCTGTGTATGCGGTTTTCTGTACAGAACAATTTTGAAAGGCAAGTAACTCACAAAACACTGGTAATAGAGCTTGCTTCCCAGACACATGGCTGGGGATAGGAGTCTGGGATAAGAAGAGGTTTTCAGTTTCTCTCTCTCCCCACCCCCACCCCAACCCTGGCCTTGGCTTTTACAGCGTGGCTCACACTAATCACAGTGTTCCACAGCTGTCTCGGGAGGGCGTCTTTCATGTCTGTCTGTCCATCCTTGGCCTTGCACCCGGTGGGGCTGCTGTTCCACGTTTGGCCCTTAGAGCCTGCTCTGTGTTGGGTGGACTCCCCACGTGGGTTTGGGGCTGCTGGTGTGACCCCTGGTCTCTGGGGTGTTCTGCCACTCTTGAGGAGACAAAGGCCTGCAGGGGATACAGCCCTGGAAGTGGAAGAGCAGGGGAGGAGCAGAGCGAGCGCTGTTTCTGGGCGAGAACCCCAGGCAGATGGGGGACGTAGTCAGGGCTGAGAGGGGTGGGCGTCCAGCCTAGAGAGTGGTGGTAGGGGGTCCGCTGTGAGCCGCAGTGGCTCCCGCTATGGCCAGTGTGCTGACTGGTCCTGGCGGGCTGGGTGGGGGCTTCCACGCAGGGGTCCCCACCTGGCTGTGCCTTTCGGTCTCTGGGGACAAGGACGAACGGCTTGTTTCACTGGCTCTGCAAGTGCACAGCCAGCCTTCCCCGCCGGTCCCCCCTGCGGTTTCGTGTGTGCCAGTTCTATCCAGCAAAGCTTTAAAAAACCAAATCAAATTAAAAAGCGATGTGCATATAGATATATAAGCCAATTTAGCTCTGACAGAAATGAGTCTGAACATATCAATCATCTCACTAAGTTCGAAAGGATTCAACTTGTTCCTTTTAGTAGAAATTGTTGGATTGGTTGGAAGAGAGAAATAATACTATGTTCTGTTGACAAGAAATGTATGAAAAACATCAGGGATCCAAAGATACGCATTCAAAATATAAAATACAGAGACGCCAAAGGATACAAGTAAAAAGATGGAAGAATGGATACCAGTGAAGCGCTTGCGAAGAGAAATCTTACGTGACGATAGTCCCACTGGAGAAACAGCCTACAGCGTTTCCCAGAGGAACTGGCAAGCCCACAGTCCCAGCGTCCCTTCCGCACACTCCCGTCGCTGTGGTTGGGCCGTGACGACCAGCCACAGGGGAGGCCGTGGAGGGGCTGCACGGCCTCAGTAACAAACGTGCGTTCAAAGCAGAATTCGCCGCTTACTCGTCAGAGAGTACGAGTTCTTCTCAAACATGGTTAGAACAAACTGTGCTGTGCTCAGTGCTTTTCTGTCTCTCTCTTTCTTTCCATCTCTCCACCACCCACCTGTCAATATAGGATATTTATAAAAATTGGCTGTGTGTGAACCAGTCAAGCCTCCACTACTTTCAAAGGACCAGCATCACACAGACCGTGAGTCAGAAATCAGAGGTAAAACATCATATAAAACCTCTCACATATCTGGAAATAAACACCGGCACACATACACTTCTAAGTAAGTCATGGGTAAAAGAATCAAAAGGACAGCTAGGAAACCATTATGGTTTAACGACAGTAAAAAATATTACATCAAAACCTCATGGAATGCAGCTAAGCTAGAAATTACCGTGGGATCTAATATTAATACTAGAAACTCAGAAGACTGAAGATATCCAACCTAAGAGCAATGCAATCAATTTAAATAGAGAAGAGAAGGAAGGAAACAATAGCATTACGAACAGAAATTAATACGATAGAACAGAAATGTGTGGTACGGAAAATCAATCAGGCCCGGATCTGGTTCTTTGAGCAGATAAATAAAAAATCTCTAGCAAGATTTATCAAGGAAAAAAAAAGAGGCAAGCACAAATATACAGTATTAGGGGAAAAAGGGTTAAAAATGAGTATTACTGACCATTTTATGTGAATAATTTAAAATTATAGACAGATAGATAATATCCTAGAGAAAATATTTAGTATGGTTTAATGAGAAATATAAAACCTGAATTTTCATTTAAATAAATTAAATTGATGACTAAATAATGATTTAGAAAAAATAAACATTTAGATGGCTTAATAGGCTAGTCTTTCCCCACCCCACACATACAAAATTCCACAGCTACATATACCCTTTTTTAAAGGACGAATTGTCCTAAAACTGAGATGAGCTCCTTAATGAAGCCAGTAAAACTTGTCATCAATACAAGGAAACAAGAAAAAAGAACAGAAGATTATAGCTCAATATCACTTATGAACATGGTTGCAAAAATCTTGAACAAAATATTAGATTAAAAATTCATTCATGTCCTGCCTGGTGTGGCTCAGTGGATTGAGCACAGGCCTGTGAACCAAAGGGTTGTTGGTTCGATTCCCAGTCAGGGCACATGCCTGGGTTCCATACCAGGTCCTCAGTAGAGGGCATGAGAGAGGCAACCACACACTGATGTTTCTCTCCCTCCTTTTCTCCCTCCCTTCCCCTCTCTCTAAACATAAATAAATAAAATATTTTTAAAAAATTAATTAATGTATAAATAACATTATACTTTATGACCAAGGTTAGCCCAGGATTATAAAGGTAAGTTAATATTAGATAAGGTATTAATATACTTTATTACATAAAAATATGAAAGAGTGACAGCATGTTGTTATTTCAAAAGATGCAGAAATAGTACTTGCTATGATTCGCCACCCATTCATAATAAAAATGATCGGCTACCTCAGAGAATGGAAATCAACCTAACCAAGTTTGTGCAATATCTCATAGGTGAGAAAGGTCAGTATACTAACGATGTTATTTATCTCCTAATTAATCTATATTTTCAATACAATTCTAATAAAAAGCCCCCCTTTTTTTCCATGAAAACTGACAATAGATTGTAGAATCTAATTGGATGAACAAAGGACCTGAAATTGCAAAGGTACTTGGAAGAGGAAAGGGTGAACTCTTTTGGCCAGATATCAATATTTATCAAGTTATAGTAATTAAACAGTGTGGTCTCGGCACGTGGGTAGAGCAGCAGTCAGGTGGAAACTAGAGATATTTCAGGAATGTCATTACAAGTCAGTGGCAAAGTGGTGAACACATTTGGTTATCTAAATGGAAAAAAATAATATTTACTTCCTGCCATACCAAAAAATAATTTCCAGATGCATTAAAAGATCCAAATGTGAAAAGCAGAACTTTAAAAGCGTTATAAATCTTATATCACATTGAGACAGAAAAGAATTTCTTAAATCAGCCACAGAAAGCACAAACTTTAAGACTGCAAATTGATTCTATTAAAATTAACTCTTTCTGTTGCTCACAAAACACAAAATTAAGGCAAACACAGGTCACGTGTTGGGGGAGGGTATTTTCAAACCATTAAACTGAGAAAGAATTAATATCCAGAATAAAGAACTCCCACGAATCAATGGACAATAATACAATTTCCCAAATGAGCAAGAGAGGAGACCTAAATGGCCGTAAGTGTATAAAAAATACACAGACTCTCTGTGTGGAGACAAATGCAACTTGAGACCACAAGATACTCAATTTGCAACAGATTAGCGAGAACTTGAATTCTGCCCGTTCCATGGGTGGGTGAGGATGGGAAGGAAAGACAACTGAAAAACCCTGATGGTGGAGGCATAAACTGATACAAAGAATTTGGAGAGCAAGTTGGCACTATTTTATAAAATTGAAGCTGCACTTACTCATGCCCTGAGCTAGCAATCCAGCTCCTAAGTGTAGATCCCAAAGAAACTTTGTGCATAGGTGCGAGGAGGCGTGAATGAGATTGAAAAAAAAAAATCAGAGCAGACCTCAATGCTCATCACTGGGAGAATGGATACATTAATGGAAATAGCGCATTTACAGCAGTAAAAATGAATCAAGCATATCACTCTTTAATATGCATGAGTCTTGAAAACATAACGCTGAGTGACAGAAGGCTTCCTGGTCCAACATCAGTCTGTCATCAGCTCATTCCTGTGTGCCCCTCCTGGCCGGCGCCCTTGATGTGGATCACGGGGTCGGAGCATTCCTGAAAAGAACACCCCAGGCTGCAAAGCCTGGCTCTGCTGCTTACTAACTGACAGATAATAATGCCCTCTCAGAGATTCGGTGAGAAGATGAAATGAATGAGTGTTTGTAAAGAGGTTATGAGCAAAAAACTATAACCAAGGAGAAAGGTTGATGAGAGAGAGAAAATAAAATGAGAGAGGGGGAACAGGTGTGGGACATGTCCAGCACAGTCATGGGGCAGACCCAGGGACGCATCACCTGGCCCACCCATTTCCGTACTCAGAGTGGCGGAGAGAGGCCTCACACTCTTGCCCTATCGTGCACAATGGTCCACAGGCCGAGCTGGGGCCAGGACCTCATCTTTGCACGTAGTAAGTGAATTCTAAAAGTTTGCTATTATCATCACCTTGAATAAGCCACCTCTCCAAGCCCCAATTTCTAGCCTATAGAATGAGTCTGTTACACCCCACGGTGGGTTGAGGATTAGTTGAGAGAGTTTGTAAAAAGCACATCATGAGTGCTGGGTGGTCCCTTCCATTCCTCTGCCACTGTCATTTCAGAAGGCCATGTCCTGTAGCCACCAGGTCTGTCTTAGGGGAGCGGGAGCCACTGTCCCTGGAAGGCACTGTGCTAGGCAGGCCAAAGTAAAGGCTGGAGCAAAGGAGCAAGAACCATCTTTGCCTGCCTGGATCCAACGGGGGAAAGAGTATTGCTCCTTAGTACCTCCTGCCTTGTGGGATGAATCCTGGGCACAGAGGCACAAAGCTTGGGTTTTGGCCCAAGCTCAGCATGTAAACCATTGCTCCAGTCTGGACAGTAGTCTGAGGCCTCTCTCGGGCACTCTGTATTGAGACAGGTGGGCCAGGTGGCTCCTGCTGGACCTATCCGGGGCCCGCCCACTCCCCCTCTTCCTCATTCTAGCCTACTCTCTCTCATCAACCTTTCATTTTGATTATAGTTTTTTTGCTCGTGGTCTCCAGAGTGTGTTATTCTCTGGCACAGCCCAGCATATTCATTCCTCCCAGATGCACTTCTCTGCTCCGCCTGGAGAATGGTGATGAAGTGACATCTCCATGGAAACAGATGTTGATCCCACAGTTGCTTAGCGATGTGCTGCAGGATGATGTAAGCCACTCTCTGGTTTCCTGAGGGGCTTGGCATCCTTTGATGTGTCTGCTCTGCTGGGCTGGGATGAGTAGGAGGTTCCTTTGCTTGCTTCTTTCCTTTTTATGAAAAGGAAAAAGCAAAAAGAACTGGAAATTCACCTTCTTTGGGAGGAATGCTATTGGAGGGAGAGCAAAGTGTTGGGAGTCAGAGTTTGAATTGAAGGAAGACGATAAAGATGGAGTGTTCCTCTGCAGGCCCCCAGGGCCAGGGGAGCCTTGGAAACTGTCCAGAGCGGGCAGCTGCTGGCCAGAGACAAGGACTCAGGTCCCTCAGTTCACCGAGTGCTGCAGCACCACTCACCGTGGCTGTCACAGCTGCCACCAGAGCAGCCCTAACATTTGCATGACCTGGGGCACCAGCACACAGGGAGGCCACCCACCGTCTCTCTAAATACTTAAAATGATAAGCCATGTCGACAGACTGTTCAGTAAAGTGCATCCTATCCTCTGCCTTTGGCAACTGTAGGCAGAATGGTGCCTTGCCCCTAACAAAGATGCCCAAGTCTTGACCTCAGACACTTGGGAATGTGCTATATCACATTGAGGTTGTAGGCAGAACGAAGGTTGCTAATGCCCTGACTTGAGGATGGGGAGGTCGTATCATAAATGACCGGTGTGGGCGCAGTGTAATCACTGGGGTCCTTAAAAGTGGAAGAGGGTGGCAGAAGACAAGGTCAGGGTGATGCTGTTTCAGAAACACCAGCTTTGAGGAAGGAGGAGGCCACAAGCCAAGGAACACCAACACCCTCTAGAAGCTAGAAAAGGCAAGAAAATGGATGCTCCCAAGAGCCCCCAAAAGGCCTGTGGTCCTGTCGGTGCCCGTGAGACTTCTGCCCAACAAGCTCCAAGACAATGACCTCGTGTCCCTGTGGGCCACTGCGGTTGTGGGAACTTGCTGACCGACAATAGGAACCCAACACAAAACCAAGTCCTGACCTCTGTGGAGGCCGCAGGGGGGCCTCCTGATGGGCGTGGCCCAGGGCCAGGCCTGCTTACCTGGATCGAAGGGCAGGACCAGTCCTACCACTGAAGAAAAGAAAACTCATGTCCTCGCCTTTCCCTCCTTCAATGGCCTTTTCAAAACAAAGAAAAAGTCCAAACAAACTAAAGAGCCAAAACCTTCCCCTTAAAGTCAAAACCAACTCTCCGGTTAGCAGGAGAAAGGAGGGCAGCTCTTTTGCGTTAGGCAGGCCCGTGGCAGGGCTCGGGACCTCTTGCCTGGGGCCCCTTGCTTGTCCGACTCGACCAGTAACGAGCCCTGGCCTCCTTGTGCCTCGGGTTGTCCCCTGCAACACGGTGGTGGCGGCAGCGGGCAGGAGGTTGGGCTGTGTGCTCCAAGCCTATGCCAGACTCCATCCCCAGGCCTCACGTGGTGCCCTCCCTGAGGCTCCATGTCAGGGGACGATCTCATGTAGGGATTTGATTATGGCCACCTATAGGGCAGTTTACAACAAGTAAATTGGTAACATGAGGCAGAATAACACAGATTAGATTGCAGTTCCAACCTGGATGGAATTCAATGGCGGACACAGCACTTAAACCAACAAATGAACACATACAAGCCACACTTAATTTTTAGTTACTTAATATAATAGATAATATGGGCCATGAATCTTTCAAGAAGTCCTGGCTGAGATTTCTTTGTATTCAAGAGTTGTCGTGAGTCAGTTACAGTTCAAGAAAAAAGGAAGCCCTTCAGCCTGGACGATGTTGCCACCACAAGCAGCCCACGCTGGCAGTGTCCTCAGAAGCACGAGCGTCTGGGCGTGATACATGCGCGTGTCAATGCAGCCAGGCCATGGGAGCCACCTCGCAGAAGGCGCCGCTGAGGTGCTGCACCTGCACCAGAAGGTCAGCCTAAAAACTTGACTGTTAAACATTCGAATAACTAAAGTGCAGTGCTCATTTCACATGTAAAATAAGTCTGTGTTTGTTACTGTATCCCGAAGAGTGTCTACGATGGCAATATTTGACTCCAGCTTGGTGTTGAACGCTTGGCCATTCTACCCTGGGCCAGCGCCAGTATTTGGTGTGTCTAAACGGAGCCTTTTGTGTTTCTTTCCTTGACAGATATTTTATCACATTAAAAATAGAGCCTCGCCCAAGACCCCAAAACAGGCTTCCTTCATCACTTCCTCACCCTGGTTCTCAGCCTCCTCCTGGGTCATCACCATGAGGCCAGCCAAGCAGTCCCACGTGTCCTCAGGGAGACTGTCGGCAGGTGCCCGTCCCGCCAGTGTGGCACCAGCCTGGCCCAGCCGGATGGAGCTGCCCCTTCCAGAGCCACCTCCCAGTCTTCCTCCAGTCGAGGAATGACCATGGCTTGTGTCCTGGTTGGAGGAAGCCGCTGGGTCCCAGTTTAGCTACAGCCCATTAACACCTGATCCCCCAGCTCCACTCTGGGTCTGGTGGAGTGTTGAGCTGTGATGAAATGGTCAGTGCAGCGTGCAAAGGAGGCAAGGAGGAAGCAGTGGCAACAGCCCACAGGGATGGCCAGCGTCAACTGGCAGATGCCACCAACCCCTCAAAAACATGGTGAATGGGTGATTCCTATTTTCAAATGAGTCTGGATTTCACACGTCCGGTGCCGCTGGCCTGCTGTGTCCGAGGCATCCTTGTGAGCCAGATCATTTCTGCGTCTGGAATCAGAAAAAGTCCCGGTGGCCTGTCGAGCCACCTGGCCAAGTGAGGGCATGGTCCCTGAGCCAGCTGGGACTGTTGGGGAGGCACCGCCCACCCTGCAGGCAGTACTGCTGTCAGGTAAGCTCTCTCCACCTGGAGCACTCCTAAAGAACGCGCCCCCCTCCAGAAGAACGCGCACCCCTCCTAAAGAAGGCGCACCTGCAGTCCCGGCCAGTCAGCCTGCAGCCACAGGCGCAGCTCCTCGTCTGCGCAGTGACTTCCACCTCCGCACATGTCTGCTGGTTCGCCCGCCCAATGTGCTGCCTTGCCTTGGCTGCAGTTGATAAATGGCTCCTTCCCAGGTTTTTAAGACTTTCTTCAAGATTGCACTTGGTATTTTCCACACTGTGCGCCTTTTCTGGGAGAGTGTTCTCGGAGATGGGTCACTGTGGCTCGCCCAGATGGTCTTCCTTCCAACCACTTTCCCTATTTTAAGGATCCCTTGTTCTTATATATATATTTTAAAGTGATATGTTTGATTGGAGGACTTAGGCTGAAACACAGTTTTTTACTACAAATTCCTTCCCGTGCGCCATTGTTTCCTCTTATGAGTCCCCCGAGTGAAACCTGCAGTACGCCGAGGTCACCAGGGCGCCGTCTCAGAGTGGGGGTCCGCGCAACCCCGAGTCTGCAACCAGCCTGCTCCCGGAAGGCGCACGCTGCAAGGCCCAATGCAAACACACTGACTGAGCATCTTGGTGGGGCAGGAGGAGGCCCTGGAATCTGCATTCCCCACAAGGGTAACAGGTGGTGCTTGGACACCGAAGGGTTTGAGAATCCCCATCCCAGACATCCCCTGGGGCTGCCTTTATCCTCGCAGCTCCTCAGCCCACACCGTGGGAAAAAGCCTGCAGCTGCTTCCTCTCACCTGCCCTGGTAGCTTTTGTTAACTTCCATATCCTGTTTTTAAGATTCATTTTTATTTATTTTTAGAGAGAGAGAAAGGGAGGGAGAAAGAGAAGGAGAGAAACATCAATTGGCTGCCTTTTGCATGCCCCCTTCTGGGGACCTGGCCGGCAACCCAGGCATGTGCCCTGACTTGGGAATCGAACCAGCAACCCTTTGATTAGCAGGCTGGCACTCAGTGCACTGAGCCACACCAGCCAGGGTGATGGCCATTCTTGAGGGCCAGCTGCCCTATTGTAGTTGGAGTCCATGAGAGGAATCTGACCGCAGTGCCTTGGGTGAGCCTGAGTGGGCAGAAGGGGACACCTGAGTGATCGGTGATTCCCCAGATTTCCCACCTGGAAACAACATAACAAATGATGACATTGGAGTGGCGCACAGATGAACAAACAAGGCTTTCCGAGGCTGCAAGATGCCAGTAGAGACTGTAGCATCCCTCTGCCCTGCCCCCCGCCCCGCCCCGGTCACCAGAGGGTGAGCAGATGGAACTCTCGGCACACCTGCACCTATGTGTTTGGGAGCCCTGCGTTAATTGCATGTCTGCTGCTCTTGGCCAGAGAAGAAGTGGATGACGGTGTGCAGAAAGAGCGAGGCAGGGACGCAGCAGCAGACACCGAGGTGGCCGTTTCAGACTTCACAGTGGATCAGATGTGGGGAAAGTGAGGGAGAAGGTGTCAGAGGGCTGGGGGGCCTGAGCACAGCTGGGATGTGGGCCCTGAGCAGAAATACTGACCGAGCCAGGCCTTGGCGCTATTGTTTGCCTCTGACCTCTGTCATCTGCGTCCTGGCTGAACCACACGCTGCTCCCTGGTGCTCCGTTCCAGGGGCTGTCCGCGGGGTCTGTGGCTGTAGAGGCTGGAGGACCACGCTGGCTGCCTCCCCCTCCTCAGCCCTGTGCTCCTGGTCCCGATGGTGAGGCGAGTGTGTGGTGTCCCTCCACCCCATTCTATTTCTTAGTTGAGTAAGGCACAGTGAGCAATGCTCCTCGTTCCAAGACTTGCCGGGGGCCGAGGAAGGGCATGTATCTCTAGCTTTTTTGTCCCTAAATCCGTGTTCTCTGTGTCGTGGCATCACCGCCAACACCGTCATCTCGGCATATTGACCGGTAGTCCAGTTGTTCTTTTCATCGACCTCATGCTGTGGCAGATCAGGCCTCTTAATCGTCTTTTATTGCTTTATTACTATTAAAGTATAGTTAGCACACAGTATTAGCTTCAGGTGCACGACAGTGTGCTGACATTGATGTACTATACCATGTGCCCACCACACTAGGTCTAGTATCCCAGTGTCACCATGCAAACCGATCACACTATTATCGACTGTGTTCCCCTTCCCCTTCTCCACCGAGCCCTCCCTCCTCTCGCCTCTGGCACCCGTCTGCTTGTTCTTCGTCTCTGTGAGTCTGCTTTCATTTTGTCTTGTTTCTTTATTTGTTTTGATTTTTAAAAATTCCACATATGAGTGAAATCATGTGGCATTTGTCCTTCTGTGTCTGACTTGTTTCACTGAACATAATACCCTCCAGGTTCATCCATGTTGCAAATGGCAAGATTTCCCTCTCTTCTAAGACTGAGTAATATTTCATCGTGTATGTGCGCCGCTGCTTCTTTACCCGTTGCTCCATCAGTGGACACCTAGGCTGCTTCCAGGTCTTGGCCATTGTAAACAACGCTGCAGTGACCGCAGGGGTGTGTACGTCCTTTGAAGGAGGGTGTTGGTTTCATGGTGGAGAACTCCTAGGCTGAGGCTGTGCAGCTGCACCGAAGTCTCCCCGCCAGCAGGTGGCAGAGCAGGGAACTCTGACTCCCTGAGTATCCTCGAGTCCCAGGCTCCATTCTGCTCCAACGAATCGCCAAACTCTCTAGCCCGCGGGGCAACCCCCTCTATGGCCAGCGCCCCCAAATCTATTTGCCAGTTCTAAACTGGCAATAATAGGCAGGGTCCGCTTCCAGGCAGAGCCGACCCAGGAGCCAACGCTGGCTTTAAATTCAGGGGATGAGATAGTGTGGAGTTTATATAATTCTGGAGCGCATCTTTTGGACAAATCATGCAAGCATACACTGCTTTCGCGAATTTCCACGAGAACACGGGGCTTTGCGGGGGGCGGGGGGCAGGGACCCTGTAGATCCTGCTCCCTCAGCTCCCTGATAATCTGCCGCTGCCTAACCAGGCTGAGGACTGCTGAGGGCAGGTAGCACCCTGGGTCACTTTTCCCATTTGCTGGCATCCTGCCCGGCACAGGTGCGAAATTACCGAACCCTTGCATTTGAAAACAGCGCTGTCATCCCCAGGCCCTCGAGGCCCTTTGTAAATGTCAGGCTAATTATTAGATGATTAGATAATAGCTACAGTGTGTACTGTCTGGGTTAGCGGCTGCTGCTGCTGCTGCTGCCAAAACACCCAGTGAGTGCAGGTGACGTGTTTGGAAAGACGGGAAGGACTAAGTGTCTCAGGCCTGGATGGCGAAGACCAGATCGCAGGTGACCGCTGCCAGAGAGATACCTCAGAGGCAGAGTATGGGGAGGGCGGGTGGGGTGGAGGAAGTGGTGTGGGGTGCCCACCTCTTCCCCAGAGAAAAGTGTCAGGTTGCAGAAGGAATTTACTGGGCCAGCTAAGCTCTCTACATGCATCAGTTCATTGAATGCCCCAAACGACTTTCTAAGGTGGGGGCTACTATTGTTACAAATTAACAGAAGAAAACCGAGGCTACACACCCGGTAAGTGGTAGAACCAGTATTTGAATCAAAAGCTCCCAGTGAAGAGTGTCCTGGGCTAGGACATTCTCTCTCTCCTGGTTTCTTTCCAGCACACATGGGAAGCCTCACCTGGAGCTTAAAACTGGTATCTTGCTGACCCCAACCCCAGACCTGCCCACAGGCAGGACTTCCCTGGGTGGAGTGGTATGGGAAGGTGTGCTGCCTGCAAAGTGAGAGCTTTGCACTGCCCCTCTGGTCCCCAAGAAGGGGGTGCTGTAGGCTGATGACTGGCAGATGTGCTCTGTGCAAACCTAGAAGTCCACGGGGCTCTCCTGGGAAGGTGGGAAGGGTTGGGGTGGGTGGGAGGGTAAGGCAGTTCTAAGAAACCCATCCTGCCGAATCCAGCCAGAGCAGCTGCACCTTCGCCAGAGGGCTGAGCTTCCTGATACACTTTGGTTTGCACAAAGCAATGTCTGCAGGACCAGATAACCTTCCCAGCCCCACACCCAGCCCACTGGCTCGTTGGGCTGGAGTGTGATGCAAGGGGATGCAGGGAAGTGGATCCTTAACTTCATTAAAGCAGTCTGGAGAGGCTCTGAACCCCTCCTCAGAGCAGTGTGCTTAAATGCATGAAAGAGGATACACATAGGATTGCAAAGGAAAGGAATTACATTGAAATGCAATGACCAAAATATTGTTTAAACTCTCGAATTTGTCACATTGTATCCCACGTGCTTCGTTAACACATTCGGCAAGATCTAGAAATGGGTCTGCCAACCACCAATAATTCCAAAGTCGCGATGAGTTTAAACAATAATTTAAGATGTCTGCAACCAGCACACTGTGATGTGAAAAAGCATCTGTGGTTTCCACTGGTGACAAGTCACAGACGCTGCTAAAACATCTGAGGCTCGTTGCCCACAGTCTTCACAGCAGGAAATGCTAAGTTTTGGCCAAACATTAATGAAAATACAGATGTGAAATTTTTTCCCATCCAAGCTCGCAGACCCCTTGAATTCAGGTCCCGTGGGCTGTAACGTGAGTCCATCAGCACCATACATCTCAGCCACTCGGGTTCTCATCCCTAATTGTTTAACTCTGGAGCAGTGGGTTCCTCAGTGGCCTGGCTCCATGCTCATTCTCTGCTCTAAGTCCTGGTGTCCAGCGAGGGGGAATGTTTCTTCATATTTTTCCCACGGAATAAGATCTAAGGACCTGTAGCCCCAGAGTCTGTCCCTTAATCTGTCCCTCCACCAGGGGAAGCTGCAAAAGCAAGTTGGCAGCGTTCCATCCTGGGTCCGTGGGACTTGATGCTTTGCTTCAAGACCAAACACTCACCCCTGACCCAGCCAGCCCTCGCGTGCACGCTGCCAGCCCCTCAGGTGGCCTGCTGAGCTCTGTCAAAATAACTACTCTGTTGCAAAGGCATGGGATTAGGCAGTCACAGAGCTTCGGAGAGCTATTTTGGGACAGTGGCTGGTTGTTCCTCCCTCTGATGGTTTGTTTTCGGAGTCACTGATGAAGGCCCTGGAGACCTCAGAGCTGAAGAGAGGGGGGCACTTTTTCCCTGCACCCACAGAGGATGGGGTGGGGCACAGGGTCCAGCCCACCTCTGCTCCTCCTCAGGCAGGAGGCTGCTCCTTTTCTGCAATCTCTCCAAAGCCCCACAGTAGTGCCCAGTCCCCTCTCAGGTGGCGCACAGTTTGGCAGGCTCTTGGCTCAGGCTGGAAGATGACAAGGGCAGGGCAGGGCCTGGATGAGCCCAGGCAGGGCCAAGAACACCAGAGCTGGGAGGGACCCTGGAGGGCACACAGCCCACCCTCCTCATTGCCCAGGGAAGGGGCCCAAAGCTGGGTCCCAGGGGACCATGGACAGAGCCAACGATGGCAGCCCTTACTCCCTTTCCTCGGGCCTGAGCCAGTCCCATCTTTGGGTGGATCCTCACCCCTCTCCCCAAGGCTCAGTGAACATTCTGGGCTGTGTAGTAGCTCCTGTCTCTGAGTCTCTGAACAAGGGGACCACAGAGTCTGCCTGCAGGCTCTCCGGTGTCAGCTGCCTCTGTCAAGGTGGAGTGACAGCGTTCTCGCAGCCGTGTCAGAGGCCCTCCTCGCCCCTGTGCCTGCAGCACCCAGAGCCAGTGCACAGAAAGAGGCCACCCCCCCACAGGGGCACCTTTGACTCGGGGTGTATGGGGTGGGGTGTATGGAGTGGACCTGCGCAGGCCTCTCCAGCCTGTGCTTTTCAATGGACTGTGCTGACCCTTGCTGCTGACTTCTCTCACACGCGACTGTCCTCCTCCAGCCCTCGGCGAGCTGCCCACACCATCTGCAGTCTGCTCTCTGCGCCTCTTTGAGGACACAGAGCACACCGCTCTCTGGGCCGCAGCCCCAGCGGGCACCTCCAAGCGGCCCTCCTGCCCCCTCCATGCTCCTCTGTCTCACTGATCTGGGAAGAAACAATAAACGACTTTTCTCTCAACTTCCCCAGATGTGATGTCCTGTGTCCAGTTCCCGTCCACTCCCTCCCACGCTGAGGCCTAAAGCACCGAGGTCTGGGGCCCCAGGCAGGTGGTCCCTGGTGCATCAGGGAAACGGTTTGGGGGGCCCTTATCTCCGTCCTTATGGACCCTCTCCCTGTGGGAAGCCCCCACCTCTGGCCTCAGGGGCCAGTGTCCTCACACGTTCCATCCCCTGGCCTCTTCCAAAAGCATTTAAGCTCCTTCACTCAAAACAAATGCGGCCGGCTCAGCTGGGGACGTGGCCAGCTCTGGGGCATTGCCAGGGTTCTGAGCCCAAAGCTGAAAGAACACAGCCCCCACCTCAGGGTGCGGGGAAGGGGTCGGGGGCCATGAGGTGGGGGTGGGGGGAGGTGGGGACCACTGGCCTAGAAGCAGGCTTTCCATGCAGAGCTATGAGGGCAGTTGGGTGGAAGCCCCACACTAGAGACACATGAAGCCCCTTGTTCAAACCCGGAGCCCCCAGTGGCTTCACAAGGCAGTTAGTGAAGCCTTGGTGGGGACGGCAGGCCTGTCTATGAATAAGACCCAGATCTCAGAGCCTCTGGCTTTGGCCTGTGTCCTTCTCACTGAAGAGGGTAGAGGGCTGAGAGATGCTTCCTCACCAGCCCTCTGGTCCCCTTCCTACCCTCATGCTGAGGAGAGTAGAGGAAAGGGCACTCCGAGTGGACCCCGAGGGTGGGGAAGCCACAGAGGAGGGCTGACCACAAACTTTTCCTGCCTGGAGCCACAGTGGTCCACCTTCCGCCCAGCACTGCCTTCTCTCTCACCGACCCTCCCACTCCCGCCTGAGTCAGCACATAACTGCCCAGCGACCACACTCGAAACACATCAGGCTCACATCCGGCCCCTGCAGCCGCTGGGCCTTTGCTTGTGCTCCTCCTCCGCTCCCTTCCTCTGCTTGTCTGCCTCAAATGACCCAGCCACCCCCAAGCCCAATTGAGATCCTGCCGCTCCCTGGAGCTCCTCTGTGAGGGCAGGGCTGTGTCTTGCTCTTTGAACCCACAGAGCCTCCCACAGAGCTGGGCTTGAAGTCCAGAAAATATTTACTGAATGACTTCTCAGGCAGCAGCTGGGCACCATGCGCTTCGCTCTTAGTCTTTGGCAACTTTGCAAGCCCGGTGGAGAAGCAAGACAGCAACCCTGCTGGGTGGGAGAGGTGAGCACTGAACCGGACGCGGAGAACCAAGGTTCAGGAAAACAGAAGAGCTGTGGCTGCAAGTGCCGTCTTCAGTAGCAGAGGCCTCGAAGTGGGGCGCCCACCCATTCACTGGTTCCGACGCAGAATCAAACTATTGATCTTCTATTTATGCTTATTTATAGCCTTGTACCTTAATATTTTCATATTTTTGAGAGTTTTAATGTGTATGATATATCCATGCAGTAATTTATGCCATACAACTTGAAAATGAATCTGCATTTCTTGAAGGGCATGCTGAAAGGTGTTTTACTAAGGAGAAGACCGAATTAAAACGGGTTCACACTGCGCAGGTGGGAGATTGCCTGTGAAGGGAGTGTGAGGAGGGGGTCGGGCCCCTTCCCTGCCCCATGCCGCCCCCACCGAGGGCCCAGCCCCCGGGGGCGAAGACTCCCTTCCCAGGAGATCGGGTCTGTGCTCCTAGACTAGCCGCTTGCCGCTCCAGCCCCTGTTACCTGCAGCTGTCCCCCCCACTGCCCCGCCCAGATCTGGTGGGCAGCGAGCAGGACAACTGCTTGGGGACAGAGGGCTCAGGCCCTCACAGAGGACGTTGCTCTGGCTCCCAGCTGGGCTGCAGAAAGGAGTCTCCGCCCAGCCGACCTGGGAGAGAGCAACTCCGACGGGGAACACAGATGGAATTATTTTCTGTTCAGCTTTCCCAGCAAGAACCACTTGGAATTTATGTCCCTGAACATACCGTTCCATGTTTTTGCTCAAATCCCTCCCACCGCTGCCTAGAAACCTTTAAGCGTGCAAACAGCCGAGCCCCGGCAGCTGGGGGTCAGAGCCATCCATCACCACGGGCCTCTTGTTTCCGCAGGGATTCTGGAAGTCCCCGCTGAGGCCAGGTCTGGGACAGGCACCAGCCACTCCGGAGAAAGCAACCCAGGTCAGGAGGGGCCCCCTTTCATGACCCCATCTTCAACTTCCTGCCAGGTATGGGCTGAGCACTGCATAACAAATAAAATTTGCTCTCTCTGTACCCTGTGAGGTCCAGACTGTCATCCCTGGTTTATAGGTGAGGACATCGAGGTGTGGTGTGCTGAATAATGCTTCCCCCAAAGATTGTCAACCAGGTTTCCAGACGTGACACAGGGGCTTTGCATATGTGATTAAGGATTTGGGGAAGGGGGGTATCCTGGATTACCCGGATGCTCCAGTGTAATCACAGGGGTCCTTCCAAGCTGGAGGCAGGAGGGCCAGGGTCAGAGAAAGGGGAGCGGGGCAATGATGGAGGCAGATGTCCCAGTGACGTGGGGCCACGAGCCAAAGGGGCTCTCCCTGGAGCCAGGGGGGGCACAACCCTGCAGATGCCCCCCACCTTAGTCCAGGGAGGCCGATGTTGGCCACTTTATTCCAGAACTCGGAGATGATACATTGTGTCGTTTAAGGCACGTTTGTGGTCATTTGCTTCAGCAGCAATGGAAAACTAATGGAAGGCATTGGTTTTCCCAAGGCTGCAAATGTGGGGAGAGGTAGGTAGGATTTGAACCCAGGCCTGTCTGACTCCACAGGTCCAGAAGATGTCAAGAAGCTTTTCACCAGAGCTTGGAGCCCATGAACTGAGGTGCTATTGCTTAGCCAGGTAAGAGGGGTGTCCCAGGCCTACAGTGGCACTGGAGGGACAGATGCTTGGGGCACTGGAGGGCGGTCCAGGCAGAGGTGCAGGCAAGAGAAACATGAGACTCGGAGGAGCCCACAGTTGCTTCCTCCTAGAGGACCTGTGACAATCTGACCACTCTGTTCCCGCAAGAATTTGGACCAGGGGCTGCCCATCGGCGATCACAGCTAACCGGGACTTCTCCTGACAGGCGGGGTTGAACCGGGGCATCAGCAGACTTCACCCCCATTCTTGTGGAGTAGCCGTGAGACCAGGGGACTTTCCCCGGCAGTCCCAGAAGAGGCTGAGGCCAGCTCTGCCATGACCCCCTATGGGACCCTGGGTAAATCACTGAACTGCTGTGGCACTCAGTCTCCCCACCTGAAAACTGGGACAACAATACGTGCCTCCCAGGGCTGCTGGAAGAATCGATTGTGTGTGGGTCTGAGGGAAGCTGAGTCTCAGCTGGTAGGAAATGCCGCACCGTCATATCCCCCTTTGTCAAGGGCTGAGTCCATTTTCTGGCCAGCAGGTGCCTCTGCTGTGCTGGTGGCCAATGATTTTAATGGCACATTTGAGTTCAAGTCACGCTTTCTTAACTCCAGTGACCAGCTCCAGCCACACAACACCTGGTGAGTGCGGGTCTGTGGGGCCGGCCTACTGCGCTCTGCTCCCCTGTCACAGAGAGAAGTGACTTCTGGGCTTTTCCCTGGAGAGGGACGTCTGGTGACCTGGACCTTCTGACCAGCAGCCCTTGAAGGAGCGTCGTTGCTCCTGCTGCTCCCCCGTTTGGCCAGGGTGCCGGGGACACAGAGCACTGCCCACCCCTCCCCACTCGCTCTTCCTCCTGACCATTGTCTGGGAACGCAGGGGACAGGGGAGCAAAGAGAGAGACAGCAGCGGCCGCCTCTTCGAGTGGCTCTTCCCAGATTTGTTTTGAAAGTACCGTTCAGCCACACCTCTACGCACACTGCTATATTTATCTGTGAGAGAGGCAGGATATTTCTGAACAGATGTCATTTCTGGCTCTTCCCCTCCAAGAAAAGAATTTCTCATTTCTACTCATTTCTTCCTGCCTCTGCGTCTGCCATAAACACACTCATGCACACATGTGCACACCCCCCCTACACAGGGAGGCCGACCTCGGTTCAACAACACCCTAGACTCTCTGGGGTCGACTCAGGCCTATGTAGCAAGTTGGACAGACAGAAAGGTGGTTAGACAGATGAAATAGAGAGAAAAGCACTGAGGAAACTGTGGGTTTGGTTATTTATTGATTTTTAAAAACATTTATTTATTTATTATTTTATTTTTATAGTATACTATATTGATTATGCTATTACAGTTGTCCCATTTTTTCTCCCCTTTATTCCCCTCATGCAGTATCTGCCTTTCCTCTAGCACGGCCACCCCTTAGTTTATGTGCACGGGTTGTACAGGTAAGTTCTTTGGCTTCTTCATTTCCTATACTATTCTTAACCTCCTTCTGTCTATATGTGTCTACCATCTATGCTTCTTATTCCCTGTACCTTTTCCCCTCCCCCTTCGCCTCCCCACTGATAACCCTCCATGTGATCTCCATTTCTGTGATTCTTTCTGTTCCTGTTCTAGTTGTTTGCTTAGTTTGTTTTTGTTCTTGTTTTTCAGGTTCAGTTGTTGATAGTTGTGAGTTTGTTGTCATTTTACTGTTCATAGTTTGGATCTTCTTCTTTTTCTGAGATAAGTCCCTTTAGCGTTTCATATAATAAGGGCATTTGTTAACCTTCAACTTCCAGCTTCACCGAACACCCACTCAGTGCGAGGAGCCCTGGGCGAGGCCGGGCGAGCAGGCTCTCCAAGCTCCTTTGCCTTTCCACATCAGTGTGGCCGCTAGCTCGTCAGTTTCCATCAAAAATTTTGCAGGGAGTTTTACTGCAGTTAACCTAAATGTATGTATCAATTTGGAATGACCTGACATCTTAATAAGCCCTAACTTTAGGGCTCCCTTTGTGCCTGTATCTTAGAGAGAATGTCTCTTCACGCTCTTGATCTTCCCCTAGTGATAGATTGCTGTTAGCACTGCTCAGCGCTTGTTAGCCTGGGCTAGGGGCTGGGATGGAGGTGGGGGCTTTCGGCTTCCCTCTTAGGCAGCTGCCGTGTCCCTGTGTCTTGCAGGGGACATATTTCAGTGATCATCCCCCTCCCCCTCCATCTGCAGGAGACTCACTGGAGGTATTTCTACCCGCCCCCTCCCCCCGGCAGGGGCAGAGAGGGTTTTACTCTCCTCCCATCCCAGCTTCCACAGGTCCTCTCCTGGGCCCCAAGGATAATGCACTTTGCTGCTCTTTCCCCAAAGACTTATTGAGTTTTTTCCACAAGGGATTTAGGGAGAAAGATCCATGTGGAACTTCATGCATGTCCTGAAGCACTGGTTCTCCCCCAGCCCCCCAGACCTGAACCAAGAGAGGCTTTCCTCAGGTGTCTCCCCACCCCCACAGTCCTTCCTGTGGACGTGCAGTGTGGTCCGTGGAGAAGAGAGCGAGTGGGTGTGGACTTCCTCATGTCTTCGTCTCCCGAGGGACCCACACATTCATGCAGGTCCCCTACTTGGCCTTTAGCATGTGGTAGAAATGACGACTCCTTAAAAAGTTGGGTGGCGTTCTTCTTCCCGGCTACACCAGGTAAGCAAGCACCTGCGTCCCATCCTGCTGGGCGGGGGGTAGACTTCGACCTCGGCTGTTTGATGAGTCCAAGAAAAGGGGTCGTTTGCAGACTACTTGCGCTCCAAGCAGGAGCCGGGAGTCCTAGAACTCTTTGAGCTTAGAAGTCTGGAAGCGTGTTTACTGAGCAACATTGGAAAATATTTAAAAATAGAGTTTGCTTCTTGACTTTGGGTTCTTTGAGAGAACAAACCACTCCGTGTACAGTTGAAGCAAGAGACTAAGCCCAGTCTTCATTTCAGCTCATAAAACTGTTTTCTTTTAGTTTTTTGTCCTTATATAATTTTTAATTCAAGTTTTGACTAGGATATGCTATCTATCACATGGTTCAACATTCAACAGGGCATACAATTAAAGGTTTTCCTCCACCCTTTTCCCCTCACCGCCTCATTCCCTCTACAGGAAGCCAGAGTTAAAGTTGCTTGTTAACCTTTCAGAAATAGTTTATGCAACTACAAAACGATCCTTCTGTCCTCTTCCCACACTTATTTTCACACAAACAACAACATGCTTTGCACACTGTTCTGTGACTTTGCCTCTTCACCTAGCAATGTGTGTGAAAAGAGAAAAATTCTGAGATGCCCTAAATTGAATCACAGCTGGCTGCAGAGTGGGAGAAAGAGACAAGGCAGCTGGACCCAGGTAATGACTGGGGAACACCTCCGCAGCAGCTGCTCACACGCCTAGAGGTGTGTGGGCGCTTTGAAGCAACCTCTGCCTCAGCCACCAGAGGCCGCTGCATCCCGCATCCGCTCGGACTTTCGGGGCTGCTGCCGGCGTCCAATCAAAAGTAGTAAACATGTCTTCCTTACAGACTGTGCACCTATCAGAGAACCCCCCCACTGTACCTTTTCCCGCCCCCCTTACCGGCAGCCAATGTAAATTCTTTCAAAACACAGGCATCTTTCCTCCCTCAAACAAAGTACATAATGAAGAAGCTTGCTCACTCCAGGATGGGCTCCAGGACACGTGTGTCCTTCCGACCCCGCCTGCTGCTGGGGGTTCAGACTTGCATGCCCCAGGGGCCGGTCCTTTTCTGGCTAGCATTTGACTCAAAAACCCCTTTCTTTTAGAAAAGTGTTTGGCTGTGAAAGTGTTTGATTGATTGATTGATTTTGTTGACCATGTGTTTAGGAGATCTTTTCCTGATCAACATAAAAGATTTCCTTAGTTTAGTGGCCCTGAAATGTTCCGTTGAAGGGGCACACCATTCAGTTAACCCTCTGCATTGACAGGTGTTGAGTTTGTTGACAAACAATGCTCCAGGTCACATTCCTTGTGCAGAGATTAGCTGCAGCATGAAGTCCTGCCCGTGGAACTTCTGGTTGTGTGTGCTATATTACAGACATGGCCAGACTGCCCTCACAGATGGTGCATCGGTTGAGATTCTCACCTACAACGCATAAGAGTGCCTGTTTCCTACACCAGTGCCAAAATGGAACATTCCCAACCTACTGGATCTTTGCTAATCTCATGGAGCAAAAGAGGAACTCAGTGTACTTCTAACTGGCATTTATCTTACTAAGAGTTAAGCTGAATGTCCTGACATTGGTTGAAGAGACATTTTAATTTCCCATTCCGTTCTCCAGGGCCCTGGGTGCCTTCCATCCCTCTGAGTTGCAGGTGTGTGTGGTGGGGACAGGGGCTGGGGTGTGGCGGAGCGGGGTGGGGCAGGTGGTAGAATCTGAGCCCAGGACTGAGAGCTCTCCTTCCCTCCACCTCCTGCAGACTCAGCTGAGCGGTTCTGGTTTTACTGTTTTATAGACACTGGGGTTCCTGCATGGAGTTTGGTTGTGAGCAAAATGTTTCTGTCACGTGAAAAAAGTTAGAAAATGACTGACCAAGTGCCCTGTATTATTGAGTCACAGGGATAAAGACCTCTGAGGCAGGAGTGAGGTTTCAGACACTGTCGGTGAGACTCCGCTGTGAGGAGGGTGAAGCGGCTGGCCCGGGTATGCAACCGCCGAGCTGCTTGGACAGGCGGCTCTGGTTACAGTTCCAGAAGAAGCTAACCTCTGCGTTAGCGGGAGTAGGATGGGCAGGGGACTTTCTAGGAGGAGGCAGGTCTTTGCAGGCCGAGGGCATGCTCCTGTGCTGTAGGCTATGCAAGGCATGCCCCCCCCCCCCCAGGAAAGGCCTGGAGCCCTCTGCTCCAGAGAGTGTGAGAGTTGTTTTCATTTTGCTTTTCAGTGTGGCACAGATGTAAGGGAAGGAGACAGGATCGTGATGAGGCCAGCGCCTGGGAGGAGACAAGGGACCAGCTACAGAGCCCAGAGCAGGGGGTCGGGGTGTGAGCACAAGTCTGTGGGGGAGCGGGGGGAACAGGACTCCCACAAGGACGCTGAGCCAAGCTGACCTCCTTCTTAGGGGCAGGAGGACATGCTGCCTCGTGGGTTACCGAAGACCCAGTAACTGGGCCTCACTGATGAATTAATTCTGTCCTGGTTACACCCAGAGCTGCCACCTGCTGCATCTCCCTGTGTCCTCCCCCTGTTTGCTGGCTTGGGCTGGCCTCTTCCTGTCTGGGATTTGGGGCGGGGCTGCCTCTCCCCAGCCCACCTGCCGCCCTGACCCTGTATTCCCACGTCTCTCAGCAGGTTGAGCCTCAAACCTGACCACATACTTTCTCAGAGCCGCAGGTCCTCAGACCTGTCTGCGGCCAGAACTGCTGACATGCAGCAGCCCCCAGCCCTGCACGCACATGGCAGGCTCCCCCTACCTGGCCCCTCTCAGCTTCTGTGAGGAGCTGCCGTCCCTCGGGGTCCTCACTTCCAGAAAGGGGAGAGAAGAAAGGACTGGTAGTCATGGAGGGCTGGGGAAGGGTGAGGGGGGCAGGCAGGTAGACCCTCTAGAGCACAGGTGACAAACACAAGGCCTGTGGGCCGAATCTGGCCCTCCACCTTGTTTTATCCGGCCCAGTCCCTTGTTTCTGCCTGGCAGCAGTTCTGAGCTCCTTGCCCCTAGTTAAGAAGTAGTTACATTTATATAGTCGTAACATTACATTCGGCCCTTTGAAGGCAACTGCAAGGCTGATGTGGCCCCCGGTGAAAGTGGGTTTGACAGCCCTGCTCCAGGTCGACTGTAGCTAACTAGCTCTGATTGTCGGGTTCCGGACTCTGCTTTCAGCTCCTTCACTAGCTCACCTTAGCACGTCCTCGTCAACATCCCGTGTGGAGGGGGGAAACTGAGGCCCTGACCCCTAACCAGGGTGCCCTTCTGAGGGCCACTCGGGGTGGAGAGGTGGGGCAGCCTGTGCTCCTCCGCTGCTATCAGTGAGACTCCCGGCGGGACAGAAAAAGGTAGATGCTGAGGGGACGCGCCAGTGGTCTCAGGCCTTTGGCTCAGACCTGTGGGAGCCCAGGCTGGCACCGCAGCAGTGGGGACATCGACTGATGAGATGCTACCTGGGTGCCAGGCTGTGTGGGCAAGGGCAACTTCCAGGGTGTTGGGGCCCTGGCTTCTACTGCCTTGGGCCTCACTGTCCTTCTCTGCCAAGTGAAGATCCCAGAACCCACCAGGAGGCCGCCTGGCTCAGTGGGCCAGTGCCTGGTGCCCCTGGTGCCTCAGTGGGCCAGCCCCTGGTGCAGCAGAGGGGATTGGGCCTGAGTCCCGGCTCTGCCCCATTAGCTTTCCTCCTGCTGGAGTGCATTTTCCTCCCAGTACAAGGTGGATAGCTGTACCTCCCTCCTATTTCCTTACAAAGTGTTTATTAAATGCTCCCCATGCGCCCCATGGGGTACAAGCTCAATCAACATTCCTGTGGTTATTGTCACCCAAAGACCAACACACTCTACTCTGTGAGGAGGCAGCCCCAAGAGGAAGAGGGCTCTGGTTCCATGGCCCCATGCTGCCACCTGGTGGTCATAGTGAAGGACCTACAACCAAGATGACTCTACCCAGCAAAGCTATCATTTAGAATGGAAGGGCAGATAGTGCTTCCCAGACAGGGTGAAGCTAAAGGAGTTCATCACCACCAAGCATTATTATACAAAATGTTAAAAGGACTTATTTAAGAAAGCCCTGGCTGGCGTAGCTCAGTGGATTGAGCGCGGGCTGCGAACCAGGCATCGCAGGTTCGATTCCCAGTCAGGGCACATGCCTAGGTTGCAGGCCATGTCCCCCAGCAACCGCACATTGATGTTTCTCTCTCTCTCTCTCCCTCTCCCTTCCCTCTCTAAAAATAAATAAATAAAATCTTTAAAAAAAGGACTTATTTAAGAAAAAGAAGATCAAAACTATTAACAGTAAAATGACAAACTCACAACTATCAGCAGCTGACTAAAAAAAACGAAAACAAACTAAGCAAACAACTAGAACAGGCACAGAATCATAGAAATGGAGATCACATGGAGGGTTGTCAGTGGGGAGGGGGAAGGGGGAGAATGGGGGAAAGGTACAGGGAATAAGAAACATAATTGGTAGGTACAGAATAGACAGGAAGAGGTTAAGAATAGTATAGGAAGAAATAGAGAAGCCAAAGAACTTATATGCATGAACCATGGACATGAACTAAAGGGGGGGAATTCCTTGAGGAAAGGCAGGTTCTGGCAGAAGGGGGAAAGGGGGAAAAATTGAGACAAGTAATAGCATAATCAATAAAATATCCTTAAAAAAACAAAAGTAAATAAAGAAGAAAAAGGTATCCCAGGAAGAAGGACCTGAGGGGTTGCCCAGCACATAGCCGGCACTCGGCAGTGTGTTCTGTGAAAGGAGGAGGAAGGAACCTGGACTGGGGAACACCGGGCACAGAGAGTGGGAGAGGTACTCCCAAGGTCACGTGCTACCACGGAGTTGGGTCTAAACCGTGGGCCTCTGGACACACACTTGCCCTCTTTCTGCTCCACTGAGTGGCAGGCACGCAGAGTGGCTGCAGGGGTGAGTGAGTGAGTGGGGGTGGGGGTGATCTGTGTGCCAGGCAAAGGCACTGGGGAGCAAGCGAGGGCTTTGGAGCAGGGGAGTGGCCAACCAGGTGTGTGCTGCTGCCGTAGCGCCCAGTCCTTTCCCGTCCCTTGTGTTGGCCACGGGAAGGTCTGTCTGAGGGAGGGAGGAACTGACCTCACCAATCCTAGACCTGGGCCCGTTATTAATTACACTCACCCTGGGGCCATGGTTGCTGTCCTTTCTCCAGATTCATTGACAAGGTACTTGGCCCAGTCTGCTTTTGCACCTGCCCCTGCCCGAGGGCTCCCTGAGGGAGGTGAGGTGATGATGGGGATGAGACTGTGCTGCTTCCACAGAGTGCGGTCCTCCTGGGTCTGCGCCACGCTTTCTAGGGGACACCCACCTCGTGTGGCTACCACGGACCCCACTGTGTGCCCATGGGGCTAGGCCCCGATAATGACGACATTATCCTATTTAATTCTCAAGACAACTTCTAAGAGCCAGTGATTTTTCCCTCTTTTAAACAGACTAGTTTTTCAGTGTTGGGCTCACAGGAAACTTGAGGAGAGAGCAGAGATGCCCCACATCCCCCACCCCACATGCTCAGCCTTCCCCACCCTCAGCATCCTTCCCCCGAGGGACACATTGGTTACAAGTGGTGAACCCACAGTGACACGTCTTCACCACCTGGAGGGTTCACAAGCTCGCACGAGGGTTTGCTGTTGGTGTTGTACGTACATACTGTGGGTTTGGTTGACAAGTGGTATTTTTAAGTGCTTGTTTACAGAGCGGGGCAGCTAGCCCCAGTGGGTCTCACACAGCTTAGAGGTGGCAGGGATCTGAACCGGGACCTGCCTGACTCCACCGGGCCACTCGGTTTGCTACGGGTGGCCTGTCGTGTGGCAGGCACAAGCTGGCCACTGGAGAGAAGCCTGAGCAGGTAGAGCTGTGGGGGAGGGGTGAAGTGGGGGGCGGTCACAGATGCCCCTCAGCTGGTTTCCGCTTTGTAGGCACAAAGCCTGGGTCAGCCCCACTGCGTTCCCTGCACATCTGCCTCTGGCTGGGCCGTGTCACATGGCCGAGCTTAAGCTGTTCTCACCCCTTTGTAGGATTAAACAGCTTGGCATATGAGACGTTTCTGAGTTGTCCCCCTTCCTGGATGTAATTATGTAAGAGGCCATTTCTAATGACTCAGGAGAATGGACCAGATCCTGTAACCTCACTGGGGCCCCAATGACTGGTGAACTGGATTACTGTTTTTTAAAAGGGCCACATCCCCGCGTTTCCCTCAATTTCTCTCACCTCATATCTGGGTGTTTGGGTTGGTTCAGCATCCCTTTCTCCTCATGGAGGCACTTCTGGGGCCTCCTGGCCCAAGTTCTGGCCCTTTTGGACCAAGTGCTGAGCCAGCTCCCCCGGGCAGCAAACGGTCAGCCCCTTGCGGGACCAGCCTGGCCCTCCCCCCCCAGGGGCCCTGCGCCAGGAGCTGGTTCCTAACCCAGGACATGTGGGTCCATGCAGAGTCCCACTCGCACCTGAATCCGCTCTCTGCTCCTTGAATCTGTGTGGCCTTGGGCAACACCCATAGTTTTCCCATCTGGTAGTTGTGGTGTTAATCTTCACCAGAGGTTTAATGGGTTGGAGACCATGGGATGCAGTTCCTGGCACAGGGTAGGCCCTCAAAAACTGGTGGCCCTTTTTCCTGAGCCAGAGGGAACACCTCTGGCACATTCTAGCTCCAAAATACCTCCTGTCCATAGGATATGACCAAAGGGGCCGCCAGGCAGGGAGGCTAAGACCCCCAGAGCCCATCCTCCAATTATCCGGCTGTCAAATAGGAATCAATGCTGCCTCTGTTAGAGTGATTATAACTTCATCACCCATAAAGCAGATCCATGTGCCCTGTTTGATTTTCATTTCAGACGCCAGGTATCAATATTGACCTTTCCATGGGGCACCAGGGCTGAGAGGAGCTTGTTAGCATGCAGTTTCCCCTCCCCGCTCCCCGGCCAGCAGCTCCTCACTGGCTACTTTTAGCCTGGTCAAGGTCATGTTCCTCTCCTGGGGGTGCATCGGGTGCTCTGGGGAGTTTGCTAGATGCAGATCCCAGCCCCCTGTCCCCAATCTGCTAACTTGAAGTCTACAGAGCTAGGCGCAGAAGCCTCTATTTTCACCAAGCTCTCCCAGTGACTCTGCTGTGGGGGCCACTGCCTTAGGGCACCCACAGGGCATCAGACTCACTGCCTATATTGCCCTTTTAAGAAGTTACCTACCTTGCACTAGTAATAATTCTTGGGGGAGAGATCGAATGTGGGAGGTGGGTGGTGAGGAGAGTAATAGGGGGAAACGGGGACAAATGTAACTGAACAACACTTTAAAAAATGGGAAAAAGAAAGAAACTGGGAATACAAACAAAAATAAATCAAATAAGTACATTAAAAAAAGAAATAAAATAGATATTCCCTATTCAAACTGCTTGTGTGTTTTTTTTTGTCTTTTTTTGTCTCTTGACTGAACTTTGACTAATAGATGTATTTTAAAGTGATAGTTCACCTGCTCTCCAGCTCCAAAAAAGTATTTTTACACCCACCATTTAATGACCAGGAACAAAATGACCACACAGCAGCAGCAGCTGTGGCAGCTCTAGAATTTACACCCTCAACCTGAAAGAATGACCTCCTTCTGCGAGGGTCTCCGGAGTGTCACCGCTGTCTACCTCCCGGGGCAGCCATGGGCAGTAAAAGTCACATGAACAGCCTCATGCAACATCTTCGCAGTCTGAGTATTGGAAAACACCAAGATCTTCTATGGAAATCACACAGCAATCAAAGGTTGTACTTTGAGAAAGATTAATAAGCACAGACCAGAAGTCAGTGATAAGGGCCAGGGTTCAGGAGGTAGGGAGCCCAGCGCCTCCAGAGCAGGAACGATGTGGGGCTCAGGAGACACCCGCCAAACTCAGGCTCTGTGTGCTCGGCCATCCTACAATAGGGTGAACATCTGGGCCCCACAGGGAGGGTCTGAAGCCTCTGCATACAACCTCCTTCCACTCTCTGTGTTAAAAGAATCCATCTGCATTGTCCGTTAGAGGACTGTGGATCCTAGGGCCCCTACCATTAAAACAAGGTTCTGGTACCCAGAGTGGGTGACACCAGATGAACACAGAGCTACTCAACAAGGCTTCCTTCCGGCTGGTTCGGTTGCTTTCCTCTCGCGCAGCACCTGGCAGCTGGGAGGGAGGCAGGCCTCGGCCGGGAACACCTGCGGTCAGGGAAGCCGTGTGGTCCCGTCTCACAGCCTTGCGGCGGCAAATGCGTGGCAGGACTATACACACCAGAAAACCCCGGGCGAACTCTGTGCTGTGCCTGCCTGGCGGGGATATCCTGCCTGCCACGTGGGCTTAGGATCCCTGACTACTCACCATAAGCCACGGCAGAGTCACCGAGAACAGGTGATTGCAAGGGAAAAACGTAAGGGCCGAAATCCTAGTTGAAGGAACTAAGGTCAGGCAGAGAGGCAGTTGCAAGACGAGTGTACAGCCCAGGGCCCTGCATTACTCATTACTCACGCTGTGGGTTATCGCGGCCCGTTTGCCATGGGGAGCAGGGGAGACAGGCAAATGCTGAGTGGCACTGTGATTAGTGGAGATGGCCACTAGGTGTCACTGTCTCACCACCATCTGCAGCTGCTCTGTGGCCTGATTCTACCTCCCCAAGGCAATGTCGCTAATGGCCAACTTGAGGTGAGTGAAGGGGCTTTGGAATTTCCCTTGTCACAGACATTTTACAAGAAGCGGCAACTCCCAGCCTGAGTGGAGGAGGAAATCACTGTCTGATTTACTGCCCCAGAGAGTGGGTCCCGGGAAGAGCTGCTGTTGCTGAGTTGCTAGCCGCACCTTTCCTGACTCATTGCTGCTCCTTAATGATGACTGGATTAGCATCCTTAGGAACTCTCCAAGTTTGTGATATGGAAGGGACCTTGGAGATCTTCGAGTTCAGCTCCTTCATTCTAGAGAAAGAGAAGGCCATTCCCCATGGCACATACAGCAGGGTCAGGCAGAACTGGGACTCGGACCTGAGGCTCCAGGGTTCTGGCAGGAGCTCCATGCACTCCATAGTGCTCCCCACCTCTGCACGCCCCACGTCAGTCATTCACCCTCCCAATACCGGTTGAGCACTGACTATATGCTTTTTTTTCTTTGTAGCCGGACACAGTTGGAAACACTTAAAAACGTAAGATAACAGGGCCCATCAATGACCAAGTCAGGGAGGCACAGCTGGGGTCAGTTTCTTTCCCCTTGGTCCAGGGTATTTGCCAGCGTCATCAACACTTTGTGCAAAACAGCAGAAATACGACCAGAACTCAGGCAGAGATGGAGTCAGACAGGCGACAGGGCAATTCCCAGAGGTGGAAACTCAGACGGTGCGTGCTCTGCGGGGCTGGCTGCAGGTTCCTGCCTGTGCGCCTGCCCTGGATACCGGATGGGAAAGAATCAAAGATTCTTCATGAAGCTGGTGGATGCTCTGAAGCTGCAACAACTGCGACCACCAGAGGGCGGTGTTTTATCACATCCTGTCTGGTTAAAGGGTCTGTATTCCTGGCAGTAAAGAAAGTAAATCTTTGAAGGAACGGGGGTGTTTAAGATAACAGTCTAAGTGTGGAAAAGAAAAAGATCTATCAGTCTGGACTTGAAATTGATCTCTCAAAGGCAGTCATTTCATCGCCTCGCCCGTCTCTCTCTCTCTCACGCCAGCAGCTATAGAGTTGACACAGCTGTAAACTTGGAGAATTATGTCTTTATGTCCCAGCTCCTTTCACAGGGCCCTCTCTCCTGGCCCAGAAACTCTAACCTTAGAAACTCTCTTGAGGCATTTGGCCATCTCAGAAGAACCACAGAATCTGGTTAGAGATAGCCCAGCCTGCGCAGCCTCAAGCCAGTCCACCTCCCTGTGAGGTAGGGCCCCGGCCCCTCCTGCGTCTGTCTTCTCCAACACAGCCATCACCTGGTCTGCAGCAGCCCATGCTGCTGCTGCTGTGCTCATTATTGACCATTCTGCTGGGATATTAAGCACTTTTGCCTTGACCGGGGGATGGTTAATCAACCACCTTGTCAGAGTGATGGATTCTTCTAGGAATATTGCTTAATTAGCTTGTTTAGAGGTAAGAGCCAATGAGGACATCAGTTCTCTGGGAGCTGGAAGGAAGGAAGGGGGGAGGGAGGCAGCAGCACCTGTGAAGAGGTATTGAAGATGTCCTAGGCAGCGCTGTGGCAGGGGGTGGGACGGTGGGAGACCTCTGACCCTAGGCAAGCCCAGAGCTTGAATTTGTTAGGCATTCCGCCCAGGGCGCTGCAGCCCACAGCATCTCCATGGCTCAGTGAAGTTACAAAGGCAGTGTGATTCCTGAAATGTCACCCAAGGGCCACAGGCACTGAGTGAAGAACTTTAAAAATGCAGACACCTGGGCCTGGCCACAGACTTTCTGGGTCAGAATCTCTGAAGCTTGTTTACAATGCCGATCGAGGCTGATTTTTAGGTGCAGTGAAGTCTGAGGATCACAGCCACAGCGCTGGTCGGTGTTGTGCAAGTGGACACCTCCACAGGTGGCAGGTTTCAGGTGACCGGGCTCTGCAGCCAGCACTGCCATCTGCGTTCTCAAACACCAGTCTTCTCCCTTCTGCTTTAGTCTGCTGCTTCCTGTCTTGTCCCCTGATTTCTGTCTCTCTCACCTCATTCTGTCTACCTTGCTCCCTGCCATGCCTCGTCTGCCTGCCCCTGTCTGACTCTTCCTTCTGCCCACAGCTCTTCATCTTGATCCGCTTGTCTTCCCTCCTCTCCATTTTTCTCTTTTCTCTGTGCCGACTCTTGTCTGTTGTCACCGGATACCCATACATCCCGTCTACATTCTCTCCTGTCTATCAGGGGCTGATAGCCTGAGAACAACCACACCAGGGGAGTTTTAGATACATGTTAAGTCCCAGCAGAGATGCATGTATGTGGCATTTGCAAAGCCGAAGAGAGGCAGCGCTGTACACTGCGCCTCCTGCAGGTGGGCAGACACGGCGGCTTCCACAGCGGAGAGGTCTGCTCCTGCAGCCACTGCCCTGGGGCTGCCGGCAGTTTGACCGTCTCTGGCAGTTCCCTGCAGTGTCTGGCTGGGGTGGCGGTGGCAGCAGCTCCTTGGGGCTAAAAGCTAGTGGTGAACCTGGGAGTTAGTGGTAACTTCTCTGGCCTTTGTTCCTCCAGCCAATCCCATAGCTCTGTAAGCACCTCACATCCCTGGGTAAATGCCTGTCTGGGAAAATCTTGCGTGGTTTCGTCTTCCTGCCTGACACGCTCTGCCCTTCCCTCCTACTTCCCTTTTTCATTCCACCTCTCTCCCTCTTCCTATGCCCAACCCCGAATCCATCCATCCACCCTTCAGCCCCCCATCATCCATCCATCATCATCCATCCACCAATGTTCAGTTCTGGTTAAGTTCTATTATGTCCATTTGTAATTTAAAACATAGGTGCGTTGAACATTTTATGTTGAAACCCC
>PVIA01004809.1:42341-87107 GCA_004024845.1 Tonatia bakeri | reverse complement strand
CCTCCACTGACTGAGGGAAATCCCACCTCTGTGCCCCTGGGCCTGGAGGTGCCAAGAACCAGGTCAGGCAAAGGGCCCACTTCTGTTCCAGGGAGAAGCAAAACAGGTTACTCCTAGACTACGGTGTGCACACCGAGCTGCTTCCTGGGGCTCAGCATCCTGGGCGTGTGCATGCGAGCGTGTGTGCACGCTTTTGGATGGTCACCTCGTCCAGGGAACCCTCAGCTCTGGGGAAGCGGACTGCCAGCCTAACATCCAGTCATTGCAGAGGTCATAGTCACCAAGTCAAGGGGCTTGGGTTTCAGTCCAGCACCTGCCACTTCTAATGGGGTAGCCACCTTTGCTCTGGGCCTCAAGGATCTCGTCTGTAAAATGGCGAGGAGGGCGCTCCTTGAGGGCCTCCGCCCCTTGCCGCCCTACCTGGTACCCACTGTACTGCTTGCCCTTATTTCCAGAGATGATGCAACCTGCTCCAGGAGCCACTGGTAAGAGGGTAGAAGGGCTGGGGTGAGGCGTCTGAGCCCTTGGCCCTGCTTGGAAGGCCTCTTTGGGCCTCGGGTGAAGGGTGTGGGGATCCCTGAGAAGGTACAGCCTAGGGCAAGCTAGATGGTCTGCCTGTGCAGGGGCTGAGGATCCGGGCTCCTGTCCTAGCGGGGAACAGAGACAAGGACCACCCCCAGCCCAGGCCCCTCTGCCCCCACCACGCAGAGCCTCCCTGCATCCTCTGGCCCCAGTGCAGCTGTGAGGCAGTTTTTCGAATCATTGAGCAACCGCTACATTTATATCCTGTTCATTTAAGGGGAAAATCAAGCTCCAGTCCCTGAGCTCAGTCCTGTGAGGTAGGTAGGACACTACTCTGCGGATACCCACCCAGGTGGGGCAGAGAGGGCACGGCCACCCCGGGCTGCTCTTTGCTGACCCGGGTCTGTAACATTCTGCCCTTGTTGTCCCTGGGGCGCAAGCAGGCCCCGAAGAAGCAGCAAAGTGTGCAGGTGTGTTGGGCTTCCTACTCAGACATTCAGGTGAGGGTCATCTCCAAGTTCTGCCCAAACGGTTCACTTGTTCTTCTGTGTTCCCCTCTCCCAGTTGAGAAGATGTCAACCCATCAGTATCAGCGTTTTGTGTGTGGAGACTCTCGTGTAACAGGGCATCTGACAGCTCAGCTCAGGGCCCCGGGCCCTCCGGCTCTGTCGCCTCCCAAGTCTGTGCTGATAGCCATGGCCTCTCTCCCAGTGGACCTAGCCCGGGGCCAGCAGGCAAACAGACCTGGCTTTGCTGTGTGTCTGAGGCTGCTACACTACAGAAGTGACTGTAACACTTGGCGACAGTCCCTGTGGCATGTGGGTTTGTAAGCTGTGGGTTTGTCCCTGATATGAGAACGTGTCCATCCCTTTCTGAGTGCTGACCTTGCCCCTGAGTGTGGGGTCTGCACACTGGCGCCCCCTACCTTCCTGTTCCATCTGCTTTCTGATGGTGTCTGCTCAGAAAGGTCACACTCAGGAAGACCCCCACTGTCCTGTCCTCTGGACACAGAGAATCGCGAGGGCTCTCCCCTGGCAGCTGCCTCCAGGAAAGAGTTCTCCCGAGTGGGGGCTGGCGTGGTCACTGGCCAGAACCTCTTCTGTGCTGTAGGGGGCTGTGATCTTTCGGAGGTACACAACGGCAGTTTGATGGATGAGGAGGGAGGGGGGCGCCTGCCTTGCTGGCTGGACTTCTCGTTCCCCAAGTGTATTTTGCATCCAGAACTAAGAGTCTACGTGTCATGAAGTCCAAGACCTTTACAGGAACCATGTTTTATTCCTTTACAGGAACCATGTTTTATTTTGTCGTCTGGCTGGGAAACAATTGGGAATCAGACCCAGGAGAGTGCAGTTACCCTGCACACACCAGTGGGCCGTTCCTGGGTTGCCCCAGCACGGTGTGGGTGGGCAGACGGGCTCACTCTGGCTGTTCCAAGGACTGGTGGGAGGGACTCCTCTTTCCCACAGGAGAACAAACATCTTCTGCTTCACTTTCCAGGAGACTCCAGGTTGGTGTCCCAAAGCTCTCAGGGGACCTGCTCTGTGACCTCAGCATTACTGGAGCCTGACCCAGTTGAGGACCCAGCCCAGATTCCCGGAAGGTGGCTATGACTACATTTCCAGCAGGACAAATGTCACTGGCATCGCAATCATGGGCATGCATAGCCCGCTGGGATGAGAACAGGCTGTTGACCAATCACTGGGAGCTTGTCCTAGAGAAAGACACAGATTCTCAGGCACTGAAGGCCCAGGGAGAGTGCAGAAACTTCTCCTTCCTTTGCGTGACCACGCAGGCCCAGCCCTCTTCCCGTGAATACCGTTCAGGCCCCAGACTGCAGGTGGAGCACAGGTACCACCTGCTGGCAAGCCTGGACTAGCCCTGCCATGCCCGAGGTGAATGTCTCCACCATCTCATTCTTCAAAATTCCTTGGGGACACCCTACCCACCCACTCTGCCCCATCTGGGTGCAGACCGCAGCCTACTGAGTGCTCGAGCACCTGCAGCAAAGTGCAGCAAACGCTGAGGGGCAGGCGTTGCTCTGACCCCCGCTCCCAGGGAAGGTTGGAAGGACTGAGCGCAGAGGCAGCTGTGACTGACAGCAGCTCTGTTTCCGCTGAGCGCTGATCTGCCGGCCGTGGAGCCTGCTGGAGAGCGGCCTGTTTCACATGTGCGTTTCTTGGATGAAAATGACATTCTTGGAGAAACATGTTTTTTTTTACAACCATAGCCAGTCAACGTTCCTGCCCACGTGGTAAAGCAGCCTCAACTCTTCTCTTCCTCGTCTACTCTTGAGATTTGCTAGTTCGCTGAGTTTTTGTAAAAACCCTGCCCGAGTACGTACTTTAAAAATTCAATCAGCATTACAGGGCGTGAAGGAAAACACGCAGTCCCCTGCTCCATTCGTGTCCTAAATTCCTCTCCGCAAACTTTCCCTGCGGATGCAGACCTCCATATTTCTAAATATTGTGGCGCGAGGCTGGCCCGTGGCTGGTGAGTGTGGAACGCCTGTGGGCTTGTGACGGAAGCTGAGGCTGGGAGGCTGCTAACCCTCCTTCGTGTTCTTTGTTCTTTTCGTACAGATTTATGTCACATTTTTTGTTCAATCAATATTCAATTTTTATTTTTTTACAATTATGATCACTGCTGAGTGGAGAAAAACTCTAGGATCATACTTCTTTTCTTCTGTCATTCTTTGTTCTTCCAGGAATTAATCATGACCTCAGTGAAAAAATCTGCTCAGTTTATGGCATTATCCTAATACTTCTCCCAAACTCTCCGGCAGAATTTCAAAACCCTTCTGAACACCATTTTCCCCATGATTAAGCACCAGGTGAAGCTGCTGGTCCCTTCCCCCTGTCACTTTTCCTGCCCCTGCAGGGCCACCTGCAGTCTCAGTCCGCCGCACAGCCCTGGCCTCACACGGCTCTGTCTCCTCTTGCCTGGATTCCAGATTGCCCCTCCGTGGTTTGTGTCCACGCCAGTTCCCCAGTTGGATACATTCCTCTTTAAGAGCCAGCTCTGGTAGGTGGGGCAACCTGGGTTTGAACAGGGCCTGGATGTCCACAGGTGTTTGTTTGTCTAAGGAGGCTGGGAGTTTACCTGTCACCAGAGGCAAATACAGACTCCCAACTCTCAAGAAGAATTTCTCTGTTCTTAAGGATGGAGACACGAGTTTATTAGGATGGACGCAAACCCACTTGGCTGGGACTGTGGTTGGCTTGTTGGTTCACCAGAAGGGTCAGGGTGATGGCCACCCACCTTTCACCCTCATGCAGCGTAGGAGAAGCCGGCTCATTGCCCCAGGCACTGTACTTCTGTGTAGTGGGAAACTGTTACCCATACCGACTTTGTTAGAATAAGACGCTTTACCGCCATACTGACAGCAGAGCAACATGAGTGTGGGTGATATTAGCCAGCCAAACTCTCAGCAGGCTGTGACTTGCATGCAGTGCGTTAAACCTCTAGATTGAAATCAGTTAAAATCAACATGATCTGAAACGTCCCAGGACCATGTATCAAAGCACTGAGTATTTTTATTTTTTAATGTATAAACTCGATATCCTTTAAGATTTTTAACATACACCTCATCCACAATGTGGCAATGGAGGTGTATGGTTTATTAAAAAGAAACAGATAAGATTGTCTGGCTGCACATTTCTTTCTCCTAATTTACTGAGGCAGAGGCAAGCAGATGGCTGGAGGTGAGAGAAGCAGAAGTGTGCTTACAGCGTGGGGGATGCCACGGCTTGCCTGGGGAGTCCAAGAGCAGAGAGCAGCTCGCTATAGTTTGTAGGGAGTGACCTGGAAGGACAGCAGACTGGCGAGCGGCTTCAGCCATTCTGGTCTCCGGGCAGAGGCTTGCATGGCTCATCTGACAAGGCCTCCTTGTGTCCCTGTGGCTGCTTCACGCACAGAGGACCACGTGAGCGAGGAGAGGGAGTTCTCCTCTGGACCCAATGCTGGCCAGCAGGGAAAAGTCTCTCTGCTAACCCGGGCATGATGAAAATCTTACAACCTTGACCTTGTAGCAGCAGAGTGAGGGAATAGTGGATGGAGGTAAAATGTGCCCTGGACTTAGGAAAGCAGGTTTCAAAGGGGCGAGAAGATCCATAGGTCAGATATAAGCCTTTATAAAAGAATATTGATAGTGGTGTATTTGAAATTATAATAAGACAATGTTAACTGTCTGCTGTCCAGTAATCCTGATGGGGAAGAAAATAGAGAAATAGCTGAAATATCAGGAAGACGTATGGGCTTAAGACAATATTTACAAAAGTTGGGATGAGAACAAAATGAAGACGCAAATCTAAAGGGACAATTTTGTTCAGTCATTCGGGAAATCATTACTGAATGGTTTCCCTGTGCCAGGCACTTTGCTATATGCTAATGAGATAGCAACAAATAACACCCACCTGGGCTCACAGTGCAGTGGGGAACACAGGCACCGGCAAGTGATCAAAAGTGTGTTGGCTCAGCAAACTATAAACCGAGGGGGACTTTCTTAAAGGGACTAATGGTATCTACAAAAGCCCCAAAGCTAGCATTGTACTTCTTGGTGAGAGACTTGGGTATCTTCTCCCAAGATGAGGAACAAAAGAATGTCTACCTTCTGGACCTCTATTCAGCATTGTACTAGAAGTTCTAGGCAAGACATTAGACAAGAAAATAAATAGAAGCCATCCAGATTGGGATGAAAGAAATAAAACTCTCCATTTACAGATGGCATCATTTTGTATATGCAAAATCCTAAGGAATCCCCTGAAAATTATTAGAACTAAAAAATAATTTCAGCAAGGTGGCTGAATATAAGATCAATTTATGTCAATCAATTTTATTTATAATAGCATCATAAAGAATACAATATTTAGGAATAAATTTAACAAAAAAAGCACAGGACTTCTAAAGCATAGACAACAAAATATTTTTGAAAGAAATTAAAGGAGATTTAAAAAAACAACCCAGAAAGACATCTCACATCCATGGATCAGAAAACCACACATTGCCTGTTGCAAAGATAGCGATACTCCCGATCTGCAGATTTATACAACTGCTGCTATCAAAATCCCAGCTGCCTTTTTTTAATGCAGAATCTGTCAAGCTGATCCTAAAATTTATATGTAAATTCAAGAAATTCAGAATCACCCAAACAATCTTGAAAAAAGAAAACCAAGTTGGAGACTCACACTTCCTGATTTCAAAACCTTCCACAAAACTACAATGATAAGCACATTGCCAGCATAAGGGTAGGAATAGAATTTAAAATTTAGGAAAAAATCTCTACATTATGATACATTGATTTTTGGAAAGGGTGCCAAGGGAAAATGCAGCAAAGAATAGTCTTTTCAACAAAAGTGGGCATGTGGATATGCACATGCAAAAGAGTAAAGTTAGATCCCTACATCACATCATCTACAAAAATCATGTCAAAATGGATCGAAGTCTAAATGTAAGACTTAAATGTAAAGACTTTAGCAAAAAATAGAAATAAAATATTCATGATCTTGGGTTAGGCAATGATTTCTTATGCAAAACGCCTAAAGTGTGAGTGACAAAAAACCCCACACAAATAATTTGGACTTCATCAAAATTAAAAACTGTTCTATAAAAAATTTCATCAAGAAACTTAAAAGACAACCTGAAAAATGGGAGAAAATGTTTGTAGTCACGTACATGACTTGTATTAGAATACAGGGTGGGCAAAAGTGGGTTTACAGTTGTAATACAAAAAATAATATGATAATAAGTGATGATACAAGAATAAACGCAGTGTTTCATGTACTCACAACCGCAAACCTACTTTTGCCCACTCTGTATGTGTGTCTTACAACTCAGTAACAAAAAGACAAATAACCCAATTTAGAAATGGACAAGTGATTTAAATAGGTATTTATTTAAAGAAGTAATACTAATAGCCAATAAACCCCCCAAAGATACTTAACATCACAAGCTACCAGGGAACTGCAGACCACAACCACAGTATGATATCACTTCACACCCTCTAGCATGGCTACACTAAAAACAACAGACAACAACAAGTGTTGGGGAGGTCGGGGAGGAATTGGAACTCTCATTCCCTGTTGGTGGGCATGTGACATGGTGCAGCTGCTTTGGGAAACAGTTGGCAGTTCCTCAACATGTTCCATGCAGAGTTACCGTATGACCCAGAAATTCCACTCCTATACACCAAACAGAATGGAAACATGCATCTATGCAAAAACTTGTACACAGACATTCCCAGCAGGATTATCCACAACGGCCAAAAAAGTAGAAACAACCTAAATGTCTATCAGATTATGAATGGATGAATAAAATATGACATATTGACAAAATACAATATTATTTGGCACTAAAAAGAAGTGACATCTCGATACATGCTACCACATGGATAAATTGTGAAAACATCATGTTAAGAGAAGTCACTCACAAAAGACCACATATTATATGATTCCAACTATGTACAATTTCAAGATTAGGCAAATCTCTAGATTGAGAAAGTAGCACAGAGGTTGACTAGGACTAGCAGGGTCAGGCAGGATTAGGAAGTGACTGCTGATGGGCATGGGGTTTCTTTCTGTGGTGATGAAAAATACTCTAGAATTACATAGTGGTGATGGTTGCATAGCTCCATGACTATATCAAAAAGCATTGAACTCTATACCTTAAATGGGTAGACTATATGGTGTGTGAATTATATCTCAATAAAGCTCCAGAAAAAGAAAGGAGTTGGCAACAACAACAAAAACGTGTTTTGAATGTTATGACTGGGGGAATGTGATATGGGAGCAAATAATATGGGAACCCAATAGGGCTAAGACAGGAATGCTCAGGCTTAGGTAACTAACCCCAGGGCTGAGCAGACATTAAGGCAAAGGACAGGAGGTTGGGAAAAGAATAAAACATTAAAGGAAATGAAAGTAATGCTGGAGGGGTGGGAGGGAAGCGCAGGAAGGAGGAGAGAGACAAGGTATGGCTAGATAAATGGGCAGGGGCAAGACAATGCAGACCATGTTCATGACTTCATACTTTTCCTGAATATCAATAGGATGACACTGAAGGATTTTAACCTGGGGAGTGCAAAGACCATATCTGAATTTTTAAATGGGCGCTCAGACTTTAGGAAATTGATTTGAGAGATATGGATGGACATAGAAAAATCAGATAGTGCCAAAGTCTGAGAAATCCAAATTGAAGTAATTCTCGGAGAGAGTGGGAGGTAAAGATGTGGAGACAATTAGCTCTTGATGAAGTTTTGCTGTAAAGGGAGGACAGAGATGGAGTTGTAGCTGGAAGGGAATATGAGATGGAGGAAATTTAAGAGGTAAGCATGTTTGTGCAGGAGTTAGAAGGCTCCAGAAGAGAGAGAGAGGGGTTTAGTATTCAGAAGCCAGAGGAGAGAATTCATTCAATCAAGCCCTTGCGAAGGTGGAAGGTAATTAGATCCAAGACCTCCGCAGAGGGATATACCCTCTAGCATAACAGGAGGAAGCTGGGAGATGATTACAGATGAACTCGGGATTGTGGATTTGGGGGCAGAAGTTACTCATCCTCCTGCCTCCGATTCTGCAAAGCAGCCTGTGAGCCAAGAGGCAGTGCCTGTGCGTCAGTAATGTGATGGCAGAGGGCGGTGATGAATGAGGAGGTCGGGGGGCACTCTGAGGATGGGGACAGGCATTCCTGAAAGGGACTGAAACACACAAAACCATGCCACTTATAGTACACTTCCTTCTGAGATAAGTTTAAGGAACAGGAAGTGTGGAAAAATTAGTAAAGAGGAAATTGAGACCCTTTATAGGAGGAAGGGTAATGGCAGTCCAGCTATTTCAAAAGTTCGAGCTTTAGGTCCAATATGCAAAACTGGATTAAAGATACAATTGAAGAACCAATCCTGATATTGGAAATCATGCAGATTGACATAGCAATCAGGCAGATTGGGAACTGGAAAGCATCAAATGTTCTATTTTTGAAAAGGAATGAGAGGGGAATTCAAGAAAATATAGTTGAATCTAATTAACTTGAATCTCTGCAATGTTTGTTAACTTGTGTTCATTAGGAGGCACTATGTGTTCATCAGGAAATATTTATGCTAAAATATTATTTCTTTATGGAGACAGGGCCTGTGTCTTGATTTCCAGGTACATGATTGGGAGGTTAAATAAATCCTGTTTATGAAAACAATAGGGGCCCAGAATGTGTCGACCACAGGACAGCTCACTGGAGAACTGTCCGCTCCAAGGGGACACTGGCATGTAGAGAATGGTCACCAGTAGGTCCTCGATGAGAGCCTCCAGAGATAACTAAAGAAGAGAAGCTTTGGGTTAGGCAGCAAACCTATTCTCAAGCATTTAAAGGTGGCACGTCCAGTCTTTTTGTCTACAGTAAATTCAGATCCAGAGAGTAAATTGGTGCCTGTCGATAAAGAATACCTAACACCCGAAGATGTCCAACAATGGGGACACAAAATATTGAGCTCCCCAGTGCTGGAAGATTCTAGCAGAGTCTGCAGGGGCTTCTGCTGCAGTAGGGTGGGGTGTGGACGATGTATCTGCACGGTCTGTTCCCTGAAAGTAAGTAGGAAGAAATGTTACCCGAGCACTAATTCTTCAGCACACTCATGCTAGAGGATCAGATTTTTGTGCCTACAGATGTCAGTGATGTGTCCAAAGCGACACAGCGGGGCAGTGGAGGATCTGGGGCTGGGCCCAACGTTCGGTTCCCCAAGGTCTGATCATTTTGGTTGCTCCACACATTCACCCTTCCTGCGATTAGTGATGCCTTTCTGCTTTGGAACTTCAATTAAAAGTTCTAGAACAAAACTGGACCCCTGTTTTACACCACACTCAAAAATCAACTCAAAGTAGATTAAAGACTTGAACAAAAGTGCTTATCATAAAACTCCTAGAAGAAAATAAGTATATGGAGTAATCCCCTTGATGTTGGTCTTGACCATGAGGATTTCACCCCAAAAGCAAAAGCAATAAAAGGAAAAATAAACAAGTGAGGCTACATCAAACTAAAAAGCTTCTGCACTGGCAAAAGAAATCAACAAAATGAAAAGGCAACCTAGTGAATGGGAAAAATACTTACAAATTGTATGTCCTGATAAGGGCTTAATACCCCAAATATACAAAGAATTCACACAACTGAGTAGAAAAAAAATCTGATTTAAAAATGGGCATAAAATCTGAATAGATTTTTTTCCAAAGAAGATGTACAGATGGCCAATGGGTACCTGAAAAGTCTCTCAACATCACTAATCATAGGGGAAATGGAAATCAAAACCACAATAAGTTAATCACCTCACACCCGTTGGAATGGCTGTTACCGAAAAGACAAGAGAGGAAGGCTGTGGAGGACGTGGCGAAGAGAACCGTGGTGCACAGTCGGTGGGGATGTGAATTCGTGCCCCCACTGTGGGAAGCAGTACGGAGATTCCTCAAAAAATTAAAAGTGCAACGGAACTCCCATATGATTCAACAATTCTGCTTCTGGGTACTTATCAGAAGGAAACAAAAACAATAACTTGGAAAGATGTCTGTGCCCCTGTGTTCACTGCAGCGTTACCCACAGTAGCCGAGGCGTGAGAACAGCTTGAGAGCCCATCCAGTGTAAGGGTGGATGTGGCGTGCACGTACAGTGGAATATTACCAAGCTACAGAAAAGAAGGCAGTCCTGCCGTTTGCGACAACAGGGATGGGCCTTGAGGGCATTATGCTATGAAAAATGAGTCAGACAGAGAAAGACAAACACCACATGATTTCACTTATATGTGGAAGCTAACCCGCAACCTCAACAAAAGAAAACTGAACTCATAGATACAGAGGTGGGGGTTGTGGGGTGGGCAACACGGGTCAAAAGGTACAACCTTCTACAAGTCCTGGGGATGCAGAGCGTGGTGGCTGTAGTCAACAATACTTTATTGCACATTTGAAGGATGCTAAGAGAGTAAGTCATACAAGTTTTCTTCGCAAGAAAAAATTTGAACTCTGTGTGGTGACAGACATTAATGAAACTTATTGTGGCGATCATTTTGCCATATATACATAGATCAAATCATTGTTACATATCTGAAACCAACACGATGTTAAATATCAATTAGATCTCAATAAAAAGTCAATTAATTTTTAGAGCAGAATTCTAAATCCCTCACTCACGACTTTCAGGTGACTCTCTTTCAGGAATGCCCACTGCTCTCCATGGCTTGGATGAAATCTGTAGCATTGGCCTTAAAACTCAGGGCCCCCTTAAGCCGCTGAGCCTTGGCTCACACACAGAAGGGCTCTGGAACCTTATGGGAGGTTGTTACCAGGGAGAGAACCTTGGGCGCAGGCGCAAGGAATTGTGCCCCCAGGAAGAAATGATGCTAAAGCAGCCATGTCCTACCTGGACTCCAGGGTCTGCTGCACTCCCTGCTTCAGTTGTACATGACCAGGTTCATCCACTATGAAACAAGCATTATCATTACAACCAGTCTTCAAACACATTAGCTTCACACAGATCAGGGTGAATGGTACCTTCCTCTCTTGAAAGATCTGTCTGGTCTCATCAACCCTTTCTGGCTAATGCCAACCCAAGCAGGAGGTCCAGCCCCCTGTCACAGTGTATCTTCTGCTGCTCCCTGAACAGCCAGGCAGTGGGAGAGTAGAGGTCGACCAGCTGGCTGGGCCAGGAGGCTCTTCTAAAACTCAATGGGAGTAAGTTTAATGTACAGTGAGCTCAGCAAGTGTTCTTCAGTTCCCTCCTGGATTTATGACTCCCACATAATCCACTGCTTTATTAAGCTATCGGAAAAAAAATAAAATCTGTCTGCCAAGATCCTAAAGCAGCCTTGGCAGCCAGCAATATATAAAGGCAGTAATTGGAGGCAGGGGGGCTGGCAGCTTGGCTGGCCTATGACAGGCTGTTCGATATCCTCAGGGAGAAAAATGCCCCCTGGAGCCAGAGACGCAGAGGAGGCCTGAGGCTGTACCCGGGCTCTGGGAGGGCAAGGCAGCTCACCTCCATTTTTGTCAGGTAGAGTCCTTGTCCGTCCTTGGAGAGGTTCTGGAAAGCCTCTAAGGTAAAGGAGGAGAGGAGTCAGGTCAGGCACATATAAAAGCAGGTGCCGTGGTTCTATGCAAAGGCCTCCCTCTCCACAGGGTGTGCTCGGCCTTTCACTGGGGAGACCCCTACGGGCTCACATCTTCTGAATAGCACCCTGCCAGCTCCAGCCCACGTGCCCTCTTCCCCTCTCGGTCACTCTGCGCTGTGCACCTCCACACTTGGCTGTGGGGAGGTGTGGGCTTGTCTTAGGAATTATTTCAGGGGCAGCATTTGGGGAACTTCCCTTGTCCCGCTGAAAACTCTTTGGAGCAAGGTTTATGCCTCAGGCTCCTGTTTTCCCTCCCAGGGCTCTGTTCTCGCAGTCATAACATGAATTGCTGAACTCAGAGGTGCCACGAGGCAGGAATGGTGCGAGGATTAGAGCTGAGGCCAGATCCCACTGCTACCTTGACTGCGGCAGCTCCACTTGGAGCTGTTTTATGGCTCGGAGTTCACATTAGATTACATTACAACACAAGGGCACACTGCTCAAAAGTCTCAAAACTCTGGTCTGCGCAGCTGAGTTCCTGAAGCCTGGTGAAAGACCTCCTGCCCCCGGTGATTTGCTAGTGTGTGCAGCTTCTCAGTAGAGATTCAAATCACTCACTGCCTGGCCAAAGAGTAGGTTTAACCTACAGACACAGCCTGGAGAGGGGCCAGTGATTTAACCTTGACTCTGGAAAAAGCAGTGAATAAAAAGGGGAGGAGAAGATGAGAGACCCGGGATAGGGGGATCAATCTTCTGGGGAGGAAAGGGTGTAGACGGGAGGCCAAGGACACAAGCCAGCGACACCAACTACACAGGCTGACATCGGCTCTGTCTCTTGGGGCAGCAGCTCCTTGTGCGGGAGTCCAGGCCAGCCCTTGCCTGGGCTGGGGCAGGAGTACATCCCTGGTCCTCTCCTGTGCTCTTGGTCACTGTGAAGGTCTCCAGGATGTCCCCCAGGTGACACTTACTTGCCATGGCTTCTAGTCGTATCAGGAAGCAGACCAGGCTGGGGAAGCTGACCCTGCCGGTGCTGTCACTGTACCTGAGGGCCATGAGATCCAGCAGCTCGCCACTGACAGAGATCCCTGCAAGGAAGTCTGGGCCACAGGCAAACCAGTGAGCATGGAGGAGGCCAGGCGTGGTGGCAGGGGGCAGGGGGTCCCTGCCTCACAAGGCCTGAGAAACCGGTTCCAGGGGCCCAGTGACTTTCCACCGCCATTTCCCACTCAGCCTCATCCCAGGCCCGTCTCTTCCTCCTCTTTGGTGTTGTTATGATTCTCTAGTTGCCTCTTTCATGGTTGGTGGCTGGGCCACAACGACACCGTTCTGGAGTTTGGCCAGAGGCCAACTCAAGATGCTTAAGACCCTGACGTTTTGGGGACACCTCAGCCTTCAGAATTATCTGATTACTCCCAGGTAAGATGGGAGTGGCCTCTGTCAGACCTTTCTCTGCTGGTGACCCTGTGAAACCACCTTCCTCCACCACCCTATGGCCATAGGAAGGTCTCACCGGTGGTTCCTGAAGAGGGGGATTCGGTCCTAAACTGGCCATCCAGGGGAGAGGCTGGTCCTCAGAGGGGAGACCACAGGCATTGCAGTAGGTGGCCTCAGGTGGGCAAGACAGAGCTGGTTTGCCCTCTTTGCATGCTTTTTTATGAGCTCCGGGGAAGTACCAACCTCAGCTGACCTCCGAGCTCTGGTGAGCAAGCGGAAGCTTGTGAGCCAGCCCATCCATCAGGGGTCATGCCCGGTTGCCCGGAGGCCCCATCTAGCCAGAGACTGTTTCTCCAGCAGAGTTAATAAAATGTGCACTTGAATGCCTTTAAATGGGGCATGCCCTCTCTAGCTTTCCATACTCGGGCCCTTGGAGGCTTCTGAGTCTAATTCCAACTGTTGTGTTTCTTTCTTCCTTTTATTATTCTGGAGTCATTAGAGAGGTCCCCTTTAAATGTTTCATCTTTCATGGGCTACTCAGTGGTTCTCAAAGTGTCATCCCCAGGCCAGGAGGTTGGCCTCACCTGGGGATTTGTCAGAAAAGCAAATTCTTGAGCCAACCCCGGCCCTCCCAGCCAGAAATGTTGGATGGCCGGTGAGCCCTCACAGTCCGAGTTTTAACAAGCTCCCAGACTCTTGCGCACTCAAGTTGGAGAACCACAGCTCTCTTCCAGGAAGAATGCAGGGGAGGCTACATGCCCAAGTGGACAGCAGCAGCCCATGTTTCCCCCCTCTCTCCAGGCCAGCAGCCACAGGAGGGAGGGAGAACTATGAAGACTGGTGTCACCTGGGGCATCCGATTTTATACTTTATTAAGGAAGGCGCCGTTTCCCGACTCAACCCTTTTCAGATCCATTCACCCATTGGTATGGTGGAGATGATGATTCCTGCTCTTCCCAGTTCCCAGTGGTGGAGACACTCAGATGAGATACTGTGAGTACAAGTCCTTGCTGAACTATGATGCCCCTCTGCACCCGGAGGTGTCATTGTCATCCACCTAGGACTGAAAGCTCTTGCCTCCTTGAAGCAGGCAGATGCCATTGCTTTCATTTAGCTCCAAACCCTCTGTAGAGAGAGCGGGTCAGCAGCCCTCCCGTGGGGATTTAACCCTGGTGGCTCAGGTGCTGAGAAGGAGGCATCTCCAAGGGGGGCTCTTTCTGGTGGGTACTGATCGTGTGGGGTTACTTTCTCACCGTTAGAGCTGGGCTGGGGAGAAGGCTGATTGGCAACCTGGCTGGCACCTGAGGACTCAGGCAAAGGAAGGCAGAGTCTGAGTGCAGAGCCTGGGGGCTCACAGAGGCTGATGTACAAGGGGTGAGAGGGGGCACGGAAGCCGCAGCGCTGCTCTGTCCCCACTGCTGCGTCAGCCTTACCTACAGCATGCCACGGGTGTGCGTCACACACCCACAGCCACCCGCCATCATTGCAGCGTTACCTGTATTCTTTATGGCCTTCCATAAATCCGAGTTCAGGAAAACGGCCGAGTTCCCCTGGGTGTTCAGGTAAACTCTCTGATACAGAAAAGAAGCAAGAAGCCCTCGTGAGTCCCAGTGCCCACCTTGAAGAGGACGTCCTGGGTAGAGGTGGGTCCTGGAAACCCCTTTCCCATCTCTGGAGGCTGCTTCACTAAACCTCCAGTGGGCTCAGTGCCCAGGCAGGTGGGGCGGCCCGGCAGAGCCTGGGGGAGGGTGAGGGTGGACTCCACCTGATAAAGCTGCCCACTCTGACCTCCAGCTGCGGGGCTGGGGGCTCCTCTCCTTCCCTACCTTTCCTCTCCCCACCTGCTCTCTCCTCTCCCTCACCCCTTTCACTGGGCTCCTGATACATGTTCAAGGCAGCTCATGACTTTCCTGGGAGGCGCAGAGCATTCTAAAGAGTTTGCGTAGGGTGAGCACAGACTTTGCAAACCACTTCACTGGTTTTACGTTCCTGGCTGTGCGAGCCCTGAGCAAGTTACTTAATCTTTCCAAGCCTGTTCCCCCATTTGCAGCACAGGGCTAACTACTTAGCTGCTGGGTTTGTTGCAAGGAGAGCATGAACAGATACTTATAAAGTGCTGGGGTGAGTGCCGCGCAGGGAGCTCAGCAGACAGGTGGAGGTTGTACCCAGACCACGTGCAGTTGCAGTCTAGAGCAGCCCCAACACCTCAGGTTGTATAGGGTGGCTCTCCACCTGTGCAGCATGTTTCTACCTCTCCCTGATAAGCGTGCAGACCCTGATTATCAGCATATGGTCATGGGTGAGGGCGCGATGCTCAGCAGGGAGGTGATCACCTTGGATGAAGCCTACACGCACCATGGAACTGCTGGCGGGGCTCCTGATGCTGGCCAGTGCATAGCTGCCCACAGGGAGCTGCTCCAAGGGCAAAGAGCCCCCCAGTTTGTGTGCGACTGAGGCCGACTTCGGGAGACAGTCATTGTGAAATAGCAGCAGAAAGCACTTTTTCCGGCCTTATCTGGCTTTTGGTGAGTGTGACCGCCAAATAGAGAGTGTTCCCAACAGGGTATGCACTCATTCATTCAGTGATTCATTAGTTTGGTCATTTGTTCAGCATTTTTGAGCCTCAGCTGTGTGCTAGACACTAAGGAGAACCCTGGGAAAGGAAGATGACTGTGAGGGAGCCCCTGCTCTCGGGGACCCCACAGTCCAATGCAGGGGGGACATGTCACCACTGCAGTGCCCTGTGGGAAACCAGATAACCCCAAGCCAGGGATCAGGTGACACACCCTGGGAGAGACGCACACACAGGAACTTATATTTTACTGCTGTGAGTTCAAGCGTTAAGGGGCCGAGGGGAGAACTAGCCAGACCTGGGTGAGGTGCCCTTTCTCTCGTGCCCCGCACCCCTGGTGTAGGACTGGGCACCAGTCATATCTGTTCAATGGGATGGAGCAGTGCCTGCCCCGTGAAAACATGCCGGTACCTGGCAGCAGAGGAGGCGGCTCCACAGCCGGGAGAACTCCTCTTGGTCGAGCTGCCCATTCACTTTCAGCTGTTGGGAGTTAAGAGTTAACCAGTCCAGCGTGCAGGGCTGCAGGTCCCACCAATAAGCCCTCCATTCATTGGCTAGTGACATGGTCAGTCCAACATCACCCTGATGGGGACGTGGCCTCGTGCAAGCTGGCTCTCACTACATCTGAAAGGGACCTGGCTTAGATTTATATTACCAGGGAAAATGGAAAATTGCAAGGAGAAGAAGGCCCTGAGAAAAGGGGGCCAACATCTCTTGCATCCAGGGGAAGAGAGAGATCCCCAAACGCAACCTCCTCTAGCTGGGCTGGGGCTCCTGGCAGAGGAGTGGAGAGGAGAGGGGGTGGGCATGGTTACTCCCGAAGCAGCCTGAGAAGTGACTGCGGGCCAGGCGTGCATGCGAGTGGATGGAAGGCATGTCGTGTGTTAGAGCCAGCCCTGGTTACTCCATATGATGGGTTTCGTGAGAACTAATGAAAGGAATGGGTGTCTCAGGACCTGGAGTGTGAGGAGGACAAAGGGTGGCAAAGACCTGTCTGCTTTGCAGGGGATGCAACTCCCGTGGGGTTGCCTGCCCCAGGCTGTGGGGCTGCTGTGGCCGTTTCCATTCATCTGCGGAGATGGGCAGTGTCTCCGAGCCACTCCAAACCACTGCAGGCAGAGACAGGGCCTGATTTATGATTTCATCAAGAAGCCCTCTTGTTTGACAATGTCAGGCTTCAAATTCCCAATCAAGTCTTGTTAAGAATGAAAGAGCGGGGGAATCTGTCTTGCTCTCGGAGACAGCCCACTTTGAATGAAGAGCTACAGGCAGAAGCTGGGGTTATGCACACGTGGAGCTATTCTTTTCTGCCCATCAGGGGGCGGGGCCAAACAGCTCATCAGAGAAAGAGCCCAGGACGGGAGTCTGGGGACCTGGATTCAATTCGCAGCTCAGCCACTTGTGTTCATGGAACTTGGACACATCACTGGGCAGCCCCAACCTCCATCTCCCCATCTGCCATGGGGGTTACAACTGTTGTTTAGCCTAAGGATTCTCTATAAGTTTCAGTGATTGGGGTAATTGAGTAAGATACTCAAATAGTGAAGGCTCCTCCAGTTGTGAGGGAGGTCAGAGGGGAAGAGTTTCCATCGCTGGTACAGGAGGCAGGATTCCAGGCACAAATTCTGACTAGCTGTGTAATCTGGGCAAGTTACTTAACCTCTCTGAACCCCTGCTGCCACTGTATGTTGATACTTAGCACAGGGGTTATTATAAGAATTACAAGGAAAGAATATATATACACTCGTATAGTTCTTGGCTCACAGTAGTTGTTGATAGATAGTAACTATTGCTTGCCACTGTTGCTATGGTTATTCTGGAGAGTTAGGGAGTTAGTCTAGAATGCACGGAAACCTAGGCCTTGTGGTGAGCTCTTAGAACCAAGAAGAAGGGAAAATATGGAGAGAAAAGAGTTCTATAACACGCTAATTAGACTCTGGGGGAAGCCCGCAGAGCAGATGGGGAAGGGAAGATATGACTGCAAAGGATACATCCATCAGCGCCACGATGCTCCGGGCCTCATCCAGAGAGAATGTGTCCCCCGAAAGTCCTGAGATGGGGAAGAACAGGAGGGACTGAAATGTCAGGGAGGGTGGCATTGGACTGGCTTGGCAGTGGGGATGACGCTGGGGACAGCAGTTCCTTCCTTACCTCGCAGTAATTCCTGGTTGAGAAGGCTCTGGAGCCGGGTGGCATCAATGTTTAGTCCCTGATCCAAACAAGGGAAGAATGCTGGAATCATTCTGTGCCCAGCAGCTGAGGGGCACGGCTGCCTTGCTCCATGAAAGTACTCGGATTTCTAACCGCAGTTCCCACCCAGTGCCCGCGTTCCAGTTTTCAGGAAGCCTTTCCTGATGGCTCCAGGCCATGGGGATAACTTCCTCCTCTGCCCATCTGCAGTGCTCATTGCTCCTGACATTCGATACCTTGTGTGGGTACCTTGCATTTATCTCTTCACTTGTTATGAGGCTGACCGCAGTGTTCGTTTCTCCCCACCATGCGTGGCACTGGGGAGCCCCTCAGGACAAGTGTCACCAAATGAGCCAATTCACCACTTGCTTCCAGAAAGAGACTAGGAAAATACGACTAGAGAATGTACGTGTGTGTGTGGGGGGGTGGGGGGTGAGCGGTGATGAAAAGGCTGGGAATCCAGGCCCAGAGGAGCGGCTCTAATCGAACACAGTCCTTAGCATTCGTCTTCCCAGACCCTGAAGCAAAAAGGGAGACGTCTCAGTTTTCCTTGGATTAAAAACGGGAAGCAACACAGGTTAAGGGAAAAGAAACACTTTCTGGCCAGAACTTCTGGAGGCGTTCACTGGGACCCTGGGCAGCTTCATGGGCAGAGTCCTCCATGACAACGTGACAGGGAAGAAGGGCAGTTCGCATGTGGCAGTTTCTCACATCTGCTGGTAAAAGCTGAGGGGACGATGGGATGTCAACACCCTGGAAACGCTTTTACGTGGGGAAGGAGTTGGAATGAGGCCTCCCAGAAAATGGCTTTGCAGAGTGGCACCAGCTCAGGGGGAAGAAGGTGCCTGTTTGGAGGTCTTCTGAGAACCAGCACCCCAAAGATGCCAAACATGCTGCCCCCAAGGTTGGCCCTAAGGTCATCCCTCCAGTGTCTCCTGGGTCGGTTATATCAGGGAAGCTGGTATCATAGGCACACAATCAACAGTGTTTTCCTCCAAAGAGTCACGGCACCTTGCTTTGCAGAGCAGTGGACATGTCGGTGAGACATTCTAACCAACAAGAATACAAGCATGGACCATACCTCCTTCCTTTGCATGTCTGACCACCTTCTGACCTGGACGCTGGATGCGGTAACCCCCAAAATGTTTGAGGAGATGAGGATAGGAATAGAGATGAAGCTGGCCTCAACAAATCTGCAAGAATCTGCTCTCCGTCTCTACGGCCTCAATGTGAGATTCCCCAAGGACTGATTGCTCTCCCAAAGCTTGGTGTGGTACTCAGAATGTCCTAGGTTTGGGGGACATGTTTACCCACTGAATAAATGATGGATGGATGGACCCGGCCTGTCCCAGAGGCCAGCTGCACCCTTGCTTGCCTACAGGCAGCCCCTGGGTTAGGGCAACATCACCACTACCATGGCCCATGAAGGGGAGGCGCGGTAGCAGTGGGAGTACTATCAAGCCCCTACGTGTACTGAAGGCTAGTTAAATGGGTACAAGAGATCCAGAGAAAGGACACAGTGGAGCAGAGACAAGTGTTTTGCTTCAACTTTTCTTGGAGGGGACAACCTCTGAGTAGAGTTTGCAGGTTGTGCAGAATGATGCCAGTGGATCCCACTCAAGGGTGCCGGGTGACAGATGAGAAGGGGCTGGAGTCCAGACTGGGTTCTACTTTCTAGCCATGCACCTTGGCACCAAGCTACATCTGTGCCTCCTTTCTATAGGGGCCCCATATGGGCTCCAGCTATCCCTCCATGAGAGACATTTGGGTGTTGTTTGGAAAAATCCTAATTAGGGAATCTGTACCATTTGTCATCTCACAAATTACAATTTTTTATTTCACATGTGCAGGTTCACAGACCAGGCTGAGGATTTTGGCACCAGCTTGGTCTCGGGTATCCTAATCAGGTCCTGCTGCTCACCTTGGGGCAGTGGCCTGAGCTCGGGCATCTGCTCTGGGGAAGCTAATCTGTCTTCATTCTATGCAAATTGATGGAGCACCTTCTCTGTGTCAAGGGCAGCGGTAGGTCTTGGGGACTAGAAATGCACATGATGTCATCCCTGCCTTCAGGAGCTCACAGATCAAGACAATAATTTTGTATAAAGTACCTTTGGAATCAGCCCAGATGTGGACCTGAATCCAGGGCCCATATTGATTTCAAGGAGGTCCATATAGAACTGCTCCTTGCAACATGTACCCTGCATGCCAGCCATGTTTTTCATTTCTCCTTGTGTTCTCCTCTGAGCCCAGGATGCCTGAATAATATCTCTTTGGGCTGCCTTCTGGTCACCACGGCCCCATCAGCCGTCTGAATGCCTGGCATCCTTCCTGCCCTTGGCCTCTGCCTGGCCTGAGGCTGGCACCATGCCTGCCATCATCTGTATCACTTTCCACACCAACATGATTATTAATTGTAAAGAGCCCATTGTGCAGAGCCCTTGGCAGCTGTTTTTCATCCTGACAAGTCAAGGAGTTCTTTATAACGGTTTATAAAACCATTAAGAAAATCCCCTGTGGACATAGGTGGCTTGCTTGGCAGGAAGAACACGGTTGGTGCTTTCCACAGCCGGCCAGCTCCCGGGGGAATGGTGCCAAGGTCAGTGGGAGCTGGTGGAGCGGGAGGAGCATGCTTCAAAGGGTGTTGCCAACTGCTTGTTGAAAGTTTTAAAAAGCAACGCCCCCTCCCCCAGGTGCCCCTCCCCTTCCGAGCTCTACATTCCATCCCAGATGTCACCCAGGTCGGGTGTCACTTCTCTCCAGGGTTTGGTAGCCTGATCAGTTCTGGAGATGTCACTTTTCCTCTATGTCTCCTGATAAGAGCCCGGGAGAGACCTCTTCCCTCAGGTCCCTCTGTCACCTGTCCCAGTGCAAGTGCCATACCTGCAGAGCGTATCTGTAGAAGATGCTTTGCTGGGAGCCATTTTCTGGCAGACTTGCCTGGATCAGAGGGAAAATAGCCAGCATCAAATTTATGGGGAAACAGGGCATCTGTAGGTACAGGGAGGTCACAACCACCCCCCACCTGGATCTGAGACAGAGGCTTTGCCCAGCAGTCGGGTGCAGCCTTTAGGGGAATGGGAAAATGGAAGTCTGTGGAAATAAGATGGCTGAGTGCAGCCAGGCCTCAGAGGCCTGGTCTTCTCCCCTCCACCCTGTCCCTTCAAGCCACATCGGCCCCTCATGGTGCCTCTGTGTCCATCAGTCAGTGGTCAGGCAAGAAGGAAGAAGACAGAGGCTCTCGGGGATGGCAGGTGGCCGGTGAAACCTGCTAGCTCCCTTGCCACACACCTACCTTCAGTGCTTTGAGGTTGAAATTGCTGTCTGGGTTCCTAGAAAATCAGGGGGACAGTGTGACAAGAATGACCATGCACTATTCAAAAGAGGCTTACACGTGGAGGGCACATGAGGGGACATTTACACCTGGGGCCCAAGTGGAGAGTCCTCAGCACAGCAGGCTGGGAAGGGGGCAGCTGTGGCAATTGGCAGACAGAGGGCCATCGGGACCGTGTGCTCCAGTCTTTTGGGTCATCTGGCCCTTAACCACGTAGTCAGTGTGCCTTTCACAACCAGATCTACATGTACATAACCCCCACCGCCAGGATGCAAGCTTTGTCTCATGGTCCAGCTCTGATTGGTGGCCCAGGGGCTATCCGGCATGCTGAACTGATGAGGGTTCATCAATGCTCAACTGTAGAGACGGCCAGGGTTCCAGTGCTGTCTGCCTCGGGTCCAAGAGGGGATAAGGTGCCCAATCTTGACCACTGACTTGGCATGGAAGACCCTGCACAGTGTATTTTTATAACATTAGGTAGAATTTTTTATTTAGAATCCCAGAGGTTCTTACCTGTCAGTGTTTGGCATTTTCAGGAAGATTCGGAGCAAAAACTCAACTGTTTCTTCGTATGCAGACACGACCACCACATAGGTCCCCGGGCTCAGAGTGAAGCACTTGGTGAGGTTGTACTTACTTCGAGTCACTGTGCCCTTGTTGGCATTTCTGAACTGGGAGAAAAACGTGGGTGGCAATCTCTCCCGGAAGTGCTGAAACTAGAGGAACACGGTGGTGGTGAAAGAGGCCCCATGTGCCTGCGTCCCGCCACCGGGAGAGACCCAGCACCTCCCATACCCCTCTCCATTTACCAAAATAGGCCCTGAAAAGGGAGACGGTGCTTACTCGAACTCTGACATTGCAATAGGGTTTAGACTGCTGTTTAATATAGATGCTAACACTACCATGAATGCAAAGAAATATGACACACAGTTTTTATGTCACTAAGTCTAACAGCATCCTATGTTTCTGGGTCCCTCTCTCCGCTTATATATAAAGAAGAATCCCGTGAACACTAGTGAGATTGTTTTCACATTGAATTACTCTGGGAGTCTCCAAAGCCCCGCCTGCCCCGCACCTTTTGCAAAGCTCTGTCTGGGCTGCTACAGTGCTGCCGAGTTGGGTTCCTTTCACTCCTCCTGCTCCATCTTTCTAGCGGAGCCCTGAAATTTCTTCTCATTGGAGAATAATAGGCCCTGATCATTTTCCTTTTATTTCAATATTTTCTTAGAGATAAAACAATAAATTTAATGCAGTTCCCATTACTGGGTGTCACATACATATTACATAATAAAAACCCCTTACTAAATAAATTATCCCCAACACAGTTGAGCATGGGGATTCCATTTAGAATGGTTATGCTGCATGAAATGATTATTTGTGAGCTCTGCCTTGGGGAAAAACAGAGACCAGGGAAGGATTCTTTTTTTCCAGGGGGTGGGAACTTTGCACAGTGGCAATATCGTAGCCAATGAGGTTTCAGGGGGTGGGGACAGGTCTGGGATACAAGATGAGACAGGAGATAGGCCACTGTCCCAGGGATTCAGAAGGGCTCTGGGTGGAATCTCCCAAGTGATTTCGTTGACATTCGCCACAGGCCCCGGCAGGGGTGGAGCCTGGCTTGCTGGTCCAGCCCTGCTGGCAAAAGTAATGATGAGACCGGTTCTCCAGAGGGGCAGCACCGTCCTGTGGCTCTGTGTGTGTCTTATGTGCACAGGTGTGGGCATCGTGCTCCCTATAATCTAGAAGATAAGGTTTTCCCTGTTCTCCCATTCTCCTCCTTCCCCTGCACCCTTATTGCCCAGCCCAGGCTTCTGGTCCTGCAGGACTTACTCAATGGCAGCAAGAAATTGAGTGTGAGGGCAGGACAGGGGCTCTTAGTTCAGTGCTCAGAGAACCTAGCATCAAATCAACACATGGCTAGTGACTCACTGGTCACACGGAGACCGACCCTGTAGTTGCAGGGATGGGGCCTGTGCCTTTTCCTGGATCAAGTCCCCAAACCATTCTCCAGCTCTGGGAACTAGAACACTGTCCTGTTCCTTGCACCCAAGTGCTTCCCTTGAGGCCTGTCCAGAAATCCCACTTCTGTGCCTGGGGTGCTGGGGATCAGAGTCATATCCTACCCTCAGCTCTGTGGCTGGGCCGCTGCAGTGCCAGACAGGTCTCCTTGCTGTTTGATTGGTGCTTCAGCATTCAATCAGACACGCCCTGTCTAGCCCCTACTCAGACACGCCCTGTCTAGCCTCTGCCTACCTGTTGGGATGTCCCTTCCCTGGACTTGCCAGCCTGCTAGTCACCACCCGTTGGCTATGGCTACATCCCAATCCCTCCTTCCCCTCCTCAGACCCCAGGCACATGTCTCCCTGTGGGAGCAACAGCACTGCAGAACCCATTTAAAGGGTCTGAGTGCTTGTGAGCTAGGTTTCCCAAATTCCATCTGTCCTCCTCCATCTTTACTTGTGTTTTAAGCCACCTTTCACCAACGCTGAGCCAGAATATCTACTTCAGACCAGTGGCAGTTTGGTTGTAAGAGGAGCTAGAGGGTGTCCATCGAAGTTGTATTTGCACAGCATGCATTCTGCTTGTGGCGGACTTGGGGACTGACAAAGATCCTCCCAAGGCTCCCCGTTAGTCCTGCCTCTCATCTTAAATGAAAAGGAACTGGTTGCCTCAGCCTTATCTATTAGAAGCCAAATGCCTGAGGATGATTTTACAGGCGCAGCTCCTCTTGAATGTCAAACCAGAGAACAGCTCACAGGGTCCGACCTTTAGAGCAGCACAGCTAAAATATGTCCTTCGTCGCTGACCTGTTTGGAGACTCTAAGCTTGTAGCTCTTACGGAATTTAGCAAGACTGAATCTGCAGCCACTGAACAGTGAGAAACGTGTCAAGGCCACGGCTGTTGAACGCTTGACCGATAGACAGCAACAGAGGCAGGAGAAGGCCAGTGAGGGAGGTGGTGAGCCATACCTGAGAGTCGACCTGTGGGGGAGAAGAAGAAAGGCAGGTTCAGGAGCCGAAATAAACACACAAAAACAAGCCAAGCCAGCAGCCAGGCTCAGGGTCCCACATTCCTGTTTCACGCACAGCCAGCCTGTTCCCCGGCATGCTCAGGGATGAACGGGACCATTGCACACTCCCCGTGTGGAGCTGTGAAAAAAGAAGCCGAACACATGTAGGGGAGGACGTGGAGGAGGGGACGAAGGTGCCTGAGGGGAGGAGACTCATCCTGCGCCAGCTCAGCCAGCTGTGGTTACTCGTCATAGCAATGATGGAAAACCAGGGAGGAAAGCGGGATGTTGCTGGGGCCTGGAGGTAAGACAGACACTGGACCAAATGTAAATTCTCCAGCTTCGGGGCTCCAATGAGAGGTAAACTTCTTTCATCCCATGAGACCACTGTGAGATGTGATGGGAATTTGTTGCAGCTCCCTGGGTTTGTAGAGAATGGATGTGTGTACCTGAATGGGGAAATACTGACGTTCCAGTCTTTCCACCTGGCAGAAGAAAGCGCTGAGCACACAGACCATTTCTTGGTCATTCCACAGTTTGCAAAGCACTTCTGTGTCATGTGCGCAATTGTCAGAGTAATCCCGCTAGCAGGTGCTGGGCTCCTTATTTTAGGGATGTGGAAACTGTGCCTCAACAGACTAAGTAGCAGAGATGGAAATAGAGAAGTGGTATTGCTTCCTTTGTCATTAAGAACAGGTGTAGGTTGGCACAGCTGGCAGGGTTTCAGTCCTTTTCCACTGCTGCCCCTGGGTGCACCTAAGAGTACAGGCCCTTTGATTTGTCCAGGCTGACTTCTCTGCAGACAGGGGTCAGCTGGAAAGGAGGTGGGGCGTCCACACCCAGGGGAGGAGCTTTGGGGTGGAGATGAAATGGCCTGTCCACTCTTGTCCATTGATTTCATGCAACTAGGAAGTGGAAGTGTGCTCAGAGAGAGCAGAACCCAAAGGGCTCTCCTTCTAGAGACAGAATTGTTGTTTTCCTTTTAGCCGTGGGCACCACCAGAAGGGCACGTGCCTAAGTCCTGCTAAGAGCCTGGGACCTGGGACCAGAAGTTCTGGTATCAGACAGATACTGGCGCCTCCTAGCTGCACATTGGGCAGGTCATTCTTGCTCTCAGCTTTGGCTTCCACATCTATAAAAACTAGGGTTTTTGAGACAAGGAATGTGCCTACACTTGGAACTCTGTGCCAGAGGACTTCTTGTTAACATGAGCAACAGCCAGCACACGGGACTGCTTGTCCATGTATGGGCTAAGACCCATGGTTGCGAATGTTGCCTTAGTCTCATTGAACAGAAACTGAGATTCCTACAGATGCTGTCATCAGAGCTGCTGTCATCAGAGCTCCAGCCATAGAGGCGACGGCTTGGGGAACATCGGGCGCCCGGTCCCCAGCTCTGCCATTAACTCCACCCTGTCACGCCACCCCACTCGGCCTCAGCTTCTTCAGCTCTGATGGGAGGAGAGGGGGCCCCAGCGTTCGATGGCTGCATGAGCTCCATTATCCAAGTAAATTGCAGAGGCTGTGGGGTATACAGTTTAAGAAGCATTCGCTTTATCTTTGGGATGCATTTAATTACTTGGGGAAGGAGGAGGGCACAGAGGTATCAGGTTTCCTTTTGTAACTCTTGTTTTAAATGGTATTTTTAGAAAACAAATTCCCTGATTATCTACTCACAGTTGGAGTAGGTGCAGGCTTATAGGTAGGAGGAATTGCCTCCACCCACTTCCCCGGAGCTGAACAGCTGGTTGGGAGTGCCATGACGGGGAGAGGGGCTGGGTGGAGAAGAAAACTTGGCCTTGGATGAGTGGCTAAACAGATGCTTGCAAGCCAACCACTGAGCTACAGCAGGCCTTTGGCCTAAACATAAGAGAAAAACGTATCTCCTGGCTTTATACCCTTTCCCCGAAACTTCTCCCAAAGTTTATCTAATGATTCTCAAGCTTTTCTTCCACAAGCATCACCCAGGGAGCTCACTGCAATGCAGATTTTCAGACTCTGTCGGCGGAGATTCAGATTCAGAAGGCTCGGGTGGTCCCGGGCATCTGCACTCTTACAACCGCTGTTCTTGGACCGGACTGCATTTTCAGAAACAAGCATTAGAGCCTGCAGTTGCCAGGAGAGGCTGACAGAGCAGGGGGTGTGTCCCATTGCCAAGTCTAACCTCCTCTCTGCCTCAGGCTTTCCCGCAAATTTGCAGAGCTGGACTAGATGAACTCTGTAGTCCCTTTGGGTTTTATTTCCTAGGCTGCAGTCTAGCGAAATCTCCTAGCCCAGTTGGCTGCTCTCTCCCCACAATGTGGACACTAATGTCCCGAAAGGGCTAGCCCAGAAGCAGGCTGTCTTACCTTGAACACCTGGAAATTTAGTGGAAATTTCCCATCATTTGCCTTTAAAGTCTGTGGCATGATGTTGAGAGACATGGCAACATTGCCGCCTCCCATGGTCTCTGGCACGGAGAAGATGTACTGTGTGTCGCTCTGAAGACCTCCTGCAAGAGGAAGAGCTGTCACTGGAACTCAGCTTGGCTCCTGGGACTCCGGGTGGGGCCGTGTCTAGTTCAGGGTGCCCTGGGGGAGGGGTTAGAATGCCGTATTTGGGGACCTAAGGCCTGGGTCCTAGTCCCCACAGTTACTAGCTATGGAACAAGCTGCTTTATTTTGTGAGCCTCAGTCTCCTCCTTTTAAAAACAAAGAGGAGTTCATTCATCACTTGGTGAAAATGTTTCTTAAACTCTGAAGATGAGGACCAGCTGAGTGAGGAGCCTGAAGGTTGAAAAGAGGGGTACCCTGGGGGATGGGGTCACCAGGCAAACCATTCAAGACAAGCAGGTGCCAAGGAGAGGGAATGCGCAGGTCTAGATGCAAACACACATGCACACTCATGCACACATGCGTAGTTTACACACCTCCCCTGTCAAGGCTGTGTAAACGTACTCAGGTTCACCTTCACAGGGAGCCATTTCCCTCATCCCTGTCACACATGGGGAGTGGGAGGTACAGTGAGACTAGGCACTGCTCCCAAGGTCACCTGTGATTCATCTTGGGGGAGGCCTTCGTCTGGGACCTCAGCTTGATACTGCAGGACACACCAGACCAGGGGGTGGGAATGTTCTCCCTCATGTCTGGGGGGGGTGTCTTGTGGTTGATAGGGGCAGACAGGGGTTACCAAGTCCACTGTACACAGGTGGGGAGGCTGAGGACAGAGACCAGCTCTATTCTCAGAGTCACAAAGTCAGTATACAGCGAGGACAAGGGTTTATCCAGCCTTGACTTTGTCCGGTGTTCTTTCTGCATTCTCGCAACTTCCTGGAAATTGCTGGAGAGCAGTAATCCTGCTCTGCTCCTGGGAGGTGGGTGGAGGTCAGCATCGGGACAGTGGGGGAGAACAAAGGGGGGGGAGGCCCGTTTGAGATTTTCCCACCCACCCCCACTAGCAACCATTTCCCTTGGAGAACCACAGCTGTCCCTTTAGGCTGACAAATTCCTTTCCTCCCAACTGCAGGCAGATGGTCTAGAATTGAGAGCCCCCAAGACCTGAAGTCAGGGCTGGCAGCTCTCCATCTGGCAGAATCCTTACCAATGTCGTAACTATCTGTGGTGCCTCCTGGAATCACACGGCTCTTAAACGTCATCTCAGACCATGTTCCAAAAGATGTGTTGCCATGGTCCAGGCTGAGTGGGGACTGGTTGCACACATACAGGCAGGAGAAGTTGTCTTGGAAATCTCGACATGGCATCCTGTCAGAAGTAGAGACACATCACTTCACGAGCACTGTTTTTGTCTCCAGGGTGGGGGTCCCCTCATTTCAGGGTGCCTCTGCCTATCAGCTACGGCTCTCATTGGCTCACCAAGGTCCCGCCCAAAGGTGGAGCCTCGTTCTTATTCTGGGTCACCCACTGTCAAGTGCAGTTCTCCCCCTAGTGGCTGGGAGGACAAGGGCAGTCAAGTTCTGGGTCGTGCATGCACCTGGCAAGGGCTTTATCATGGACGACCGTGTCCTTGACCAACTGACCAGCTTGTGTCAGCTCACGGCCTGCAGGATGACCTACCGACAGTCTCTCTCTCTCTGCTCTGAGTCCTTCACGCGGGGAGCAGAGTCGCCTTTTCCTAGGGCCCTTTGCCAATTTCATCGTGGAAGTTTCTTTTCTTATCAGATTAAAAAGAATTCACCACCTAAAATCCCACCTCGTGCTGTGATGAAAGTGGTGATACCAGAAATATATTTCATTTTAATTTACATTTGTTCCTCTAATTCTTAATTATTGAGACTCAGCTTCCTTTTCCCAGATGTTACAGTGCGTTTAAACTGTCACCCTCAGAGAAAAGTCCATTTCATCCTTTAAGGTGAGAACATATGGCCAGAAATGTGTTTCCAAAACATGTAGTCCTACTGAACCGCTGGGTGATGATACCCATGTCTCACCGGGAGCTCTGGAATCGGGCCTAGGGGACGAACACTGAGCTTACTCTCCTGGAATTCAGCTCCAAGGTCCCGGCAAGAGGCAGAACAGATACAGGCACGAAACCCATGCATCCCAGGTTCCAGGAAACTTGGACTCAAAGCTTCGGTGCCAATATTTCCCTTTACCATGAACATTTCCTAGAAGTCCCAGTATTTTACACAGAGAACACACAAGTAATTTCCCTTTTGAGGCTTTTGTTTCCTGGTTGAGAAAAAAGGCTCCCTCTGCACAGGTCTCTGCAAAGTTGATCTCTAGTCTCAGAAAACTTTAGGGAAAGGGGGACGATTGAGGGTGTGGACAATTGTTGAAGATTTAAGGTGTAATTTTAAAAGAAGAGCAAATACCAAAACTCTCCATCTTCCTTATTCTTATACAGCTGGCTTCTCCGCGGGTCCTGGGTTTCCTGCCACTCCGGAGACCTGAGTGTGGACAGCGAGACCAGCAGGTGAGACCTCTCAGAGTGTGTCCTCTCAACCACACCTGGCCCCACAGGGGCCCTGGGCACAGGCCTCCATTAGTTCCTGGGCACAAGTGGAGAGTGTCACTTTACCTAGTGACAGGATTAAGTCATTCTCTACATGCTGATGGCTTCCAGCCTGTCCTTAGCCTGTCCCCAGCCTGTCCTCTTTCCTGAGCTCTAGGTGGATGCATGCTGCGGTCCATCCCGTGTCACCCCCAGTGACCCCGGAATCAACTCATCCCAAACGGCACTCACCCTCTGCCTCCTCCTGTTGCCCAGATGAGAACAGGAGGTCATTCTCGCCCACTCCCCCACATCCAGACAGTCGCCCATAGTAATGATCTGTTGACCCCAGCTCCTAGGCCCCTCTCGAAGCCGTCCACTTCTTTCCATCCCTATGGCTACTCTAGTTCAGGAATCCTCATCTCCCTCATGGACTTCTAACTGGTCTCCCCGAACTCAGTCTTGCCCACTCTCCCATCCATTCTTCACGCTGACGTCGAAATGATCTTTCTAAACCAGAAATCTGATTATGGCATTTCCCCGTTTATAATACCATAGTAGTTCCCTTTTCCTCTCAGTATGAAGTTCAAACTCCTGAACCAGCACCTTGGCCTCTGCCTACCTCTCCGGCTTTACCAGAGCAGCTCCCTGTTTCCCCACCCCACCCTTGAATGCTGCACTCTAGCAATAACGAATGTCTTCACTTCCTTAGAAACACCACTGTCCTCTCCCCTCCCCCACCCCTTGGACTTCACCACAATGTGTCTTCTGCCCGGAATACTCGTCTGCCTGTCAGTCCTGTAACCCAATAACTTTTAGTCATCTTGTTTCCTAAAAGGCCCTGCTGAGAGGCTGTGCTTGCCCCCCTCTGGCATCCCCACTCCGCCTCCAGAGTCAATGTCCCCTCTTTGAGCTCCACGGCCCTGTGTACCACTCCTGTCCCAGCACTTGGCGCCCTGTGTTACTTGTTACTGTGTGTGTGTCACTGGCCTTGGAGTCAGTCAGCTGACTCCTGGCCACCGTATGAATGCGTGACGTCCACAGCATCCCATCCTCAACAGCCCTGCTCAGCTTCTGCACGCTCATGCCTATGTTTCTTTCAGGGAAACAGTTCTTATGTTCGGCCTTCCCCTTTTCCTGCTGCCTTCTGTTTTTCCCAGCATTATTGTCTTTTCCAAAGGACCCCGCTTGGCTGTCCCCTCCCTGGAGCTTCTCAACATCCATGAGATCAATGAGCTTTGCTCGCCATGGTAACGGTAGCATCACAGAAGCTTAACACAATGCCTCGGCACACAGTAGGCATGCAGTAATACTTTGCTCACTTAGTTAATAATTAAGATTATTGACTTCACTGGGGTAATGTGTCCCTGAAACTAGTCTTACGGTCTGTGGTGAAAGAGATGCTCAGGGGCAGAAGGGGACAGGTGCCCCCGCCCCCCTCCCTCCCCCACCACCAGCCCACTTCTCAAAGTGGAGGCGTGCTCAGTGGCAACCGGCCCCAGAGACGCAGAAGTGTGATGAGGTCTTCCTGTGCGAGCGGCTTGCATCAAGGACCAGGTCACCTCTGTGCAGGGAGAGCAAGGCAGGGACCACTCCTCCGGCTCCTAGCCGCAGGCTGAGCCAGTCGGATGTGCTTTTGTAAAATGGCAATTTTATAATTAAGCAATAATTGCATTTTCTGCAGTGTGTAAGGGAAAATAAATGTAGTGTAAATCAATAAGCTATCGATTCATGCAAGTTTGCCTTTAAGTCTGTGCAACTGAAATTTCAATTATGGCTGAGATCACGCCACCTGGCTCTCTCTATCCATCTCCATTCTTTAAAAAGTAGGGAGGACATCGACCACCTTCATGGAGACAATGATTATGTAGCCCCATCACTTCCTTTCAGCCTGGTTTCTGGTGGGAAATGTTCAGCTAAAACACCCCCAGGCCCTGTGGTGCACAGCTCTCTCCCTTGCTCAGAGGCCTCCATAAACCTGGAGAGTGTCCAAACAAATTTCTAGCTGGCCTTGGGCTCAGCCCTGGCTCCTAACGCCCTTCTCCCCAGTTCCTCTGCCTTGGGCCAGCCTGTTGGCCTTGAATGCTCTATAAATGTTTCTGGCTCAGCACAGTGGCCCACACGTCCCAACCTACACAGTGATCTCTTCCAAAGTGAGTCATACTTTTTTTGGAGGTCGAACTCAAATTCAGTCTCATCCAGGCTTCCCCTGAACATGGGCCAGCCCGCTAGAGGCTTCTCTTCCCTGGTCTCCGAGGTCCCTTGTTCCTGCCCTGGTCATTTGATGTTTAGCATGGGAGACTGGGCGAAGCCTCAGCTAGTGAATTTGTGGTCTTTTCAGGGGAATGTGTCCTTGACATTTGCTTCTCCTCCAGTCCTGGCTCAACAGCCAACCCAGAATCAGGGATGCTGGCTAATTACATTGCCCCCTGGGGTTTATTTGGCAGCTTGGGGTGAAGGTTGAGGAGGAAAGGGCCAGAAGTTGTGAAGATTTACATTGGGGAGGGTGAAGGGTATCCCAGGAAGGAAGGAAGGAGAGAGGCAAGCAAAATGGCAAAAGGGCCACTGAGTACAAATATTGTTTGGTGGTTTCTGGGTTTGCAAACTCACTCCCCTCTGTGCAGGGGATTTAGCCACCACCCAGCTCTCCAGGGAGCATCTGCGATCATACCCAGGTTGGTTTGTTTTCTCCCTCCTCCCTTCTCTCTCTTGCTGTCCTACCCCGTAGCCTAATCGTATTTCCAGCTCCTATTTGCTGAGGGCCCGCTGGTGCAGGCTCCCATCAGCTGTTGGGGCACACAGAGGATCAGAAAGGTCTCTGTCACAGCCTCACCTGGGCCACTGGGCCATATTCTGGGTGGCCACAAATCGGGGCTGGGACACTGGCCAGCTCTGCATTCACCTTCTAGAACCCCCTTGTCATTGTGCTGACATTCACTGCTTGTTGGGCCCTGTTCTCCTGTTTGTCCGAATGCTTTGTATTTCCTTGAAGATTATATTCTCTTTCCCATTCCCAACTTCTTCCTGTGCAATCCCCGCCCCCCACCTCCCTCACCCCTGGCAATGCTGTTGCGGCCACTGCTGTGACTGAACACTCTTTATGTACCTGTGTGAGCCTTCAGAGGGATGAGACGGGGCTGGGCCCCACTGGCTGTCCCTGGCCCCCTGGCCCTCTCGGGACCACCATCTCATTCTCAGCAAGTGGGTGGGGATCAGAGACGCGTTGTCCTGGGGGCTGGGAAATGCCAGCCCAGCCCCTGGGAACCTCTGACCTCACAGTGGGGCCCTCACTGGTCAGCTGGGCCTGAGAGCAGCTTCCTGGGACGTGGCCAGCGGGGGCACCTGAGACCCGCTTAGCCCCGCTCACTCATACTCTCTCTGAGCAAGGTGCTAGCCGGCACACTGGTCCCACATGAGGGCATGACGTCGTCCCAGCTGGACTGAGTAAAATGATCATCCAGATCTTTGCCTCAGTTTCCCTATGCTCTCTCCCTGCCAGATGAAGTCTTTCCTATCCTGAGGACATGGCGTTATGAGGACCAGAACCCCATAAGACCCATTTATGTGAGGAGACACCTTCTCTCAGCTCCCTCTGCCAGGAGGAACTTGATTCCTGCTCTGCCCCCATGCCCATTTTAAAAAAATACTATTCTGAATTTGGGGGTGCAAAGCTCTAGACTATGACCTTCTGGAGGACAGACACTGGGTCTTGCCACCTGTACATATCCCACACACCTACCTAACATTGTACTTAGTACAGAGAGTACTCAGTTGGTGTCTAATAGGTGTTCGGTAAAAGGCACCAGGGGCATGCGAGACAGACTGCCAGACACACAAGGATGTGCACTGGAGAAGCCTGCAGTGAGATCCACAGCAGGGGAGACAGACGCCACCCTCCTGGGGCAGGGAGCTCTCTGAACACAGGTCTAGGTGACCAAGTCTCAGTGACAGACAGAGAGGTTTTCAGAAACCATACCCGTCCCTCCAGCGCCCTTGCCATTCAGTGTCGCCCCAGGGGTTCCACAGGCGGATAAGATCTTCCCAGCCTGTCCTGGACTGAATCTGTAAAGAACAGAAAAGGAAACTGTCAGAGCTCTCCAGCAGAAGTCAGCAGAAAGAGGGGATATGAATGCAGCTGCTTTTTACCTCCAAGGACCAATTTAACTTCTGACCTCATTTGGCTGCAGACAGGAAAAAAAAAAAAACCCTGAAAGAAAAAAAAAATCGATGCCTGCTGCCTGCAAGGAGTTGGAATGAGATAGAGGCGAAAATGGCCCCTTTCTGCTCAGCACCTCACAGGGCAGGCGCAACCTCATCATTCCCCGTGGCTTCGTCCCGGAACGTGGGTGAGCTGAGATTTGATAGCAGGTAAACAGCACAGGGTGCTGCCTCGGGCTGCAGACTCTACGGGTCTCTGGCCTCCTCCAGGCCCATCACAGTGGCATCTCTATTCCAGACACAGCACTTCCCTGCCAGTCGCTGCTGGGAGCCGCGTCAGGTCTGCACAGCGCTGCCAGCTTAAGGAGGTTGATTGGAGCAAGGCTGGGACAACCTGGGAATTGAGACGTCGGGGGCTAGCCCGCCTCATCCTGCTCCCTGGTCTCTGTTGATGAGCAGGGTGCCTCGATGGGTGGGCTTCTCTTTCCCCTGGGGTTGGTACATTTGCTCCTTCAGGCCCCGGAGGCCAGAGGGCAGGGCGGTTGAAAAATTACAATGAAATAATGGCAGCCCCTTGAACCTCCAGTCCCAGGTGCAGGAAGTATGATTGAGTTGTAGCCGCGATATTGATCTGTGCTAATGTTGTCTGCGGAGACGGAGGCCTGGAGGGTCAGGGAGGGGCCGAGGTGCTCAATGACGCTGGGCGGGAGGAGGCTGAGTGGGATGCCACAGCCTGGGAAAGAACTGCGTGTGGAGGCAGGGCTGGGAACCAGGCGTGAGTTCGTCCTTCCGTTTTCCAAGGTGGATTCTTAGAGAAGCCCTGTCTCGCAGAGGAGGAAAGTGAGCATTAGAGAAGTTCAGCAACTTTCCTAAGGCTATAGAGTAAGTGGCAGAGACAGAATTCTGGCCCTGGCCACTCGAGGGCTCCAGAGCCCAGGCTCTTAATTTTGGAACTGGGGGTGGATAAAGGAACAGCCCATTCCTCGATGCGGCTGTGAACCTGACCCCACATATAACCCTAAGCCTCCTGGCTGACACTCATATGATCACACCAGAGCATTGCCATGAAGAGGCAAGGCCATCAGGTGAGGGCCCACGAAACTGGCTTGGGTACGGTCCTTTCCTGTGGCTTTTCCCTGTCTGCTGCTAGCTTTGGCTGGCACTATAGTGGAAGGTGCCCTGGTTTTAAATGCCACATGGGTGGGAGAGCTCCTGGCACAAACCCAGGTTTCCTGCCCCTCTGTGCATGATCCCCAGAGCACTCTAGGCCCCGCGCATAATGTATTAATCGCCAGCATCTGGTGGAGCCCACAAGCAGGACATGAGTAATGGTGGCCTGGTGGCCCAGAGAGCTTAATGGACCACCCTTGGTGCCTAGCAGACAGTTGGGGGCTCAGCTGGGCACAGGGGAGAAGAGTGGCCAGGGGTCGGAGGGGGCTGGAAGAGGGCTAAATGAGGCATGCAGATAACCGCTCACCCCCTTGCCCAGGGGAGTCATGGACCAAGCTAGGTACATAATAAAAAATGCCAATTTCATTTATCTTCCTGTCTGCATCCCACCCAGAGGGAGGACGTGCAGATTAAAAAGCACACGGCATTTATGCACTGCTTTAATCTTAGCACTTGCAGAGAGTTATAACCTCCTTTTTCTGCAGGAAAAATTTTTAACCAAGTCAAGTTCTTGGGCCCTTGTCTGACCGGGTCACTTCTTTTTTGCCAGCACCCCACCGGGCATCCCGTGGACTGTGGCCTGGTTGTGGGAGTCCATCTGAGATGAGAGGGTACTCCGGGTTATCTGTCCTGGGCTAGTTCTTCCTCAAATGTATTTTCTCAGATGGTGGTTCCATAGGCTGTTAAGACTTATTCCTAGAAAAAAGCTTTTGTGGTTGATTAAAGGTAGATGGTACTTGTCTGGTTAACACAGAACTTCTCAGAGCCTTTGGCATGTGCCTGCCCAAGCAGGGGACATGGTGAGCTTCACAGGGGTCTCCCCCGGCTGGGGCTCCAGACAGCACAGGCTGGGAGGTGGCAGCAGCCACAGAATGGCCAAACAGACCACAGAGGATGCGAAGTCCCATCACCTGCTGTCACAGGGCAGGCATGCTGTCCAGCCCACTCACTGAAATACAAGAACAGCTCACGGTGGGTGCTGCTGGGGCGTGAACATTGAAGCAGTGAGGGGGTCCCTGGGAGCCCGAACCTCAGGGAGCCCACAGCCTGGCTCCTGAGTTCACCTCCATTCCCTGGGCCCATGGTGTCTACCTGGCCACTCTGTCATCTGACAGTCCCTGCCATCTCCAGGCCCAGCCCCTGTGGGGACTCACGTCCCATGGCCATCTGGGCCTCTCAATACACAAGTCCCTTCTGCCCTGTGTTCAGAAGAGAAACAAAGGCTGTCTCGATGGAGAGCGAGGCCTTGCCCTGGAACGACAGCTCCGTCACGCAGCTACCATGGCTCTTTCATTCCTCGCCCAGCGCAGGCATCTGTCACCTATCACAGGTCGCTTTCCCTGATCTGGAAGCGGCAATCCAGACAGCACTGCCAACTGGTTGAGTTTGGCACACAAGGAAACCGACGTGTTGTCTCTACCCTGGGCTTGTCCACATCTAGGTCCAGGGAGCTGCGGGGAGCAGTGTCTGTATGTGGCCAGGCGTGGTGACGGTCCTGGCCGCCCCCACTGAGAATTCGGGGAAGGGAGTCTGGAGCTCCTGTGCCTGGGATCTCTTCTGGCCTGGGTTTATCGGGACAGCCTCTTCCTGGCTGGTGGGAAATGTCTTTTGAGCTCATCACACATGATCTAGGATGAAGGATCAGTGATGTCACCTTCAGAAGCCGCAAACAAGTGCGTGCACTCATGCAAGTGCTCCCATCCACTGGCCCAGTGAGCGCTCGGGTGCCGCCTGTTCCCACGTACTGCGCAGAGGAAGCGCCTTGTCATGGATTTCTTGAGGGAGACAGAAGATATTGTCCCCGTTGTGTGGGTTGGAGCACTCACCAGAACACAAAACCAGTGAGCAACTGGCCTTAGGTCAATGGCCAGGAGAGACAGGTTGGTGCAGAGAGAGGAAGCAAGCAGGACGAAGCACGGTAGAAACAGAACCTGACACTCTGCTTTCCGTGGCCTGTAAGTGCCTGTGAGAAGTGTTCTCCAGACTTTGGAATGCGGTCTCCTAGGGCCAGAAGACGTTCTTAGACTCAAGATGTGTGGGAAACAGAGATGAGGGGACATTGGTGGGACGTCATCACAAGGCCAGGAAGTGCCACCACCGCACAGCAGCACGATGGGCACAGATGGCACTGGGGAGCCAGGGTGTCTTGGCCCGGCCATTGCAAGGGGCTGTGGACCGTCAGAAAGACCTTTCCCTCCCAGGCCTCAGCTTCTCCATTGTGAATGGAGGAAGCTGGGTGTTAGCAGTGTTTTCCAGACTGAATGGTACTGCACACAGTAACTGCACATGTTTTTGTGTGCCCAAAGTCAGTTCTGGGTCATGGGGGAGACCATCCTCCCCTCTTCCACAGGGCGAAGTTTTGTGGAAGTTTTGCTGGGCATATGGTGGCCCAGCTAAACAGTGCATTTCCCAGGCTCCCTTGGGCCTCCGTGTGGCCACACGTTTAGGTCTGGATTAATGGGAGCTGAGAGGACATGTGCGTTTCCTGGTGTGTCCCTCACAGAAGGGTGTATACGTTTCCCAGGCCTCTTCCTCATCCCCTGGCTGGGACATGAGGGCACCTGGAGCAGCTGCCCTGGGTTCACAGGTGGAAGTTCAATGCTGTGGATGGCAGAGCCACTTACTAGCTTTCGAGTCACCTGCTTACTACCTGAGAGAAAAACAAACTTGATCTTGTTTGAGCCCTGTATTTTGGAATGTCTTTGTTACAGCGCTTTAGTTGGTATGTTACAAATAAAACCCTTCCAGGGCAAAACTTCCCCCAGAGTCAACTGGCTAGTTTGTTCTGCTTTCCTCTGGGGTCATCCCCCAGTCTAGCCAGAGACCACCCTGTCCGAGATCACCTCAAAGGTAGTAGGGTCCCCGGAGGGCTCTGCGGGATGGAGATACTGGGCACTTCTGAATGAATAGAAGGAAGGATTCAGTCCATGGTGGGCGCCATGGGATAAGGGTGGTAAACATTCATTTCAGCTTTGCTGGGCATGCTGAAGGCATGTGATTCTGACTCCTGTTTCCAGGGGCAAGAACACGAGGACCAGCCCATGGAAGTCTTACCGTCTCAGCTCCAGTAACGGTGTAGGCGTGCTGGCTCACCAGGCCATTCTCCATGCGTGTGGCCATCCCTGTTGGCTACAAAGGGAAAAGCAGACCATGCATTAAACTTTTGCAGGTTTTTCAAAGAAACAGAAAAGCACAGTTCATTGGCAGCTGAGCCATGCGTGGCTGGGTAAAAGTGTCCCACTGACTCCCACTGGAATGACATGGATTCCTGGGACTCTTTTTCTAGAAAAGTAGTGTTTGAAGACTGCTGAATGGTTGAGACCCCAGGCATTTCATACCTCAAGAGACCATCCCACTAGGGACACAGCCCCACAGAGTCCTGAGGACCTGCTACTTGCTCCTCCAATTACTCTTCATCAATGACACAGCACAAAACACTTGTGCTGGGCATAACCACCCCCCTGCCATGAGTACTTGGGGTTTCAAATGCGTCTTAGTTTTTGGTGGCATTTCAGATTAGGAATGTGTGACTCAAAGCCCACGTGTTTAAAGAATGAAGAAAGCAACCTTGTGAGTAAGGAGCTGGCTGTCTCAGAACAGACTCAAATAATTTGGAAGGTTGTCCAGACTTTTCAAAATGGGGATGCATTGCCTTTGGAAACAGTGAGTGTCAAAGGCTTGCCGGTGACTCCAGACCCGTTGCTGCTGGTCATGAGGAAGTACTAGGCAAAGGCTTCAGAGTCAGACAGCAACATCTGAACCCCTGCTCAGCCACCTACTAGCTGTGTAATAGGGAGCACTTTCCTTGGCCTCTCTGAGCCCATTTCCAAAGTGAATACTCAAAGTGAATACTGCAACCCTGTCTCAGAGGGAGGGCTGTCTTGAGGAGTAAATGATGTGATCTCAGGAAAGAACAGTATCAGTGCTCCCTGATGGCTTTGACCATGGCCTTCCCTAGCTGAACGAACCAGTGGTTGAACACTCCTGGGCAAGGAGAGGCTTTAACCCATGTGAAGGGAGCCCTGGCCCACTCACGCCGACTGGGGTGGCGCAGGTCATCAAGGACTCTTCCTGGGCTGCTGTCTTCACCATCATCACTAGGTCAGAAGGGGAGGCGTGTAGGTCCATGGTGGTGACCACCCCTCCCGTGAGGTCCACCAGGGCATCAGGGAGGTAGCCGTAGTGCAGGTGGAGATAGGATCCGCGAAACCTGGGAGGGGAAAGTCAGACCACGCCCCCTGTGGTGCCTTCAGTGAGACAGTCCAGAAAGGAGGCTGCACACTTGAGCTCTGCGTATTTCCCAGGTGAAGGACTACCTCTCCACCCTTCTGGAACCTGGCCACCCACCTTCCACTCGTCTGGATGGAGATTCTAGCCCACCCACAGCCCCGTCCTCTCTCTGGTCTCCTGGGCCTGGACAACCCCACAAGCGGCAGTATTGTATAGAGGTCAGGTGCTGGAGCCACAGGCCAGGGTCAGATCCCAACCTCAACACGTACTTAGCTGCTTGAACTTGGATAAATTACTTAACCTCATGGGACTGGACTTGGCTTAGTGCCTGGCTCCTGATAAGCCTTTAAGAAATATTGGATATTATTATGATGAGGACATGCTGTTTCCTGTTCGGTTTAATAATAGTGGTCAGTGCTTACTGTGTGGGGGGTATCATGCTGGGCACTGAGCCTTCAAAGGTGAAAGAGAGCCCATGCCTGCCCTCAGAGCGCTCACAGCCAGTGACCTTGACACTGCAAGCAGCCTCTGTTCTCACTCTTGATCCAGGTTCCCCATTCCCACCCTCAGGTTGATCAGCCCAGCATCAGCAAGGAAGTGGCATAGGTGACAGTGGTGAAGATGCCCCACTTTTCACAGGCCAGTGGCAGCAAAGACAACCCCACCACAGCTTTCTTTCTGGTAATGCAAAGTCCCACAGGGATCAGGGGCCTGGATCCACCCCTCAGCGGACTGAAATGGAGCCTGTGACCTTGGACAAGACCCTTTCTTCCCAGTCCTCAGCCTTTCACCTGGAAAACGGTCAGGTTGACAGGATCAGGTCTGGGGGATCCTCAGACACTCCTTTCTCACCCTATTTCCACCCCAGCCAGTCCCTCCTTTTGGGTATCACCCAGAATTCACATACATTCACTTCAGCAAATACATATAAAGCAGTTACTCTAAATGGGACACCGTCCTGGGTAAAAATGCCGTGGATGATTTGGACAGCCTTTTATCAAAGAAAGCAAAGGGCACACAGAACAAACTGGCATTCTACAGGAACGGCTGTGTGACTGGTCTCAACTTGTTACCAAACTGGTTCTAAATCTTATCTCTCTCTCTCGATGACCCAGGCTTATGCCTGGGACCAGATTCTTATCACCGGGGTGTTTGCTTGGCCAACTGCACAGCTTGCCTTTGATCCTGACTACGCCCAGTTGGATCTTTGTGTCTGTCTGCCCCTCTTGTTTTCTCACAGATGTCCTGGCTCCTGGCCGTAGGCTGAGAGGGCTTTGCCGAGGGACCTGGAAGTTCAGAGACTGGGGTTCTTGGACCCATTTTCGAGCTCGACAGCAGGACCTCCTGCACAGTAACAGGCCTTTCCTGTGATGCGTCCAAGGGCCCTCCTCAGCCTCAAGGGGGGCTGTCCCTGAGTCACTCCAAAAAAGCAGCTACTGGGCTCTGTCCGGTCACTCCAGGCCCACGTCCTCAGGGTCTGCGGGCCTCATCTGAGGCCTTGCACCCATGCCGTGCTGCAGTCACCACAGAGACACCCGAGGGACAGGACCTGCAATCAGCGGCCCCTCCTCGGTGCCTCTCGCAGCCTTCTCTCTCCATCTCTCTGCAATGCCCACAAAGCCTGAGGCCCCAGCGGCCGCTGGCTGTTTGACAAGGGGCTACCTTTCTGCTTTACAAACATGCGCTCACGAGTCCCGCTGAAGCTTTGGGAACACGCAGCTCTTAGCCGCCTTTGCTGGCAGGAGACAGAAAGGGAAGGAAAGAGAGCGAGAGCTGTGTTCACCACGCCTGTCACTATGCCTTGTCACCTGAGCCCAGCAGTTCTGAGAGAGCCTTGTTCTCACTCTGACTCAGCCTCCTGTTGGGGGCCCATCTGTCTTCCCAGAAATGATGTGAAAGACGAGAGAATTCTGCTGTCTCGGTCAGGGCCAGAAAGGATATTGAGATGCTGCAATTCTTCACTGCAAAGATTCTGGAGGGGATGATATGCAGCCTACCTGATCTTGCCCCCCATCTCCTCGCTATTTTATGACCCTAGGGTAAAAGATCTGAAAACACAGACTCCACCCCCCAACTTTGGCAGCCTTGACCAAGCATTTCCAGGCTCCCCAGCCACAAGGACAGTTGGGAGCTGAGAGTCCATGTACTCCCTTGTCAGTGCCCATACCCTTGGAGGGAAAGCGGGCTGCCTCCTGCTGGACGGACGGGTTCCCCGTGTTTGTGCTGTGGTCCTTATGTGCCTCCCACACAAAGCTCCAAAGAAGCAAAAAAGTCAACTCCTTTTCCTATAGGACCGATGGTATGGAGGGATCACAGAAAAGCATGTGACCAGAGAGAACTCTTCTCATTCCAGCTCAGCCTGGAACACCCGGCAGCCTTGGGCAGGGCACGTCACCTCTGAGGCTGTTTCCTCATATCTCGGGGAAGAAGCCGGAGCCCGCTGCTGACAGCAGTCACTTCCAGCTCTGAGGGGCTGCAATTCTATTTGAGTCACCCTGCATTCTATAACTTCCTTCTTTGGATGGAAGAAAAGCTTTTAAACCGCTTAATAGTTTGAAGCATTTTATCCTCTGCTAGATTTCTTTAGGCAGTGGCATGTGGATGCTGGTCCGGTTTCCCATTTCTTTTCAAGCTGAATGATTGCCTTAGGTCAGCTGTTAACAAAATGGGGTCAGAGTCATCATTTCATTTCACGAGCTTTCTAATTCTCCCAGTGAACTGCCAGGCTCCCCTCCCCTCTCATATAACGGGAAAACGAGGCCCTGAAGTGGTGAGGCCTGACTCCATCCTGGAAACGTAATGGCAGTGTTTGTGGAAGTAGCTTAGATGTGAATTAACCTCCCCAAACATGTGAATTGGTTCAACAGCCTCGACTGTGATTTGGGCTTCGTGCTCAAATCCTAATGAGCAGCTCTCCTCGATGCTGGAAAGAGCAAGTACTTTACTATTTTACAATTTGGCCCAAAAGGAAGTATGCAAAAAAAAAAAAAAAAAAAAAAAAGAAGAGATCTGGAGCTGTCTTGCTGTCCAGACTGTGACCTTGAGAAGGACAGGGGCTGGGTTGTAGCCTGTGGGTTGACACCACTCCTCAGGGACCTGGATGGGAATGAGCAGGGTCGTTGGTCTTGCTAAAAGATGTCTTCTGTTGAATGATGGAGGCCCTTCACAGATTCAGGCTAGCTGCTTCCACCCGCCATCACCTCCCTGTGCAGAGCCATGGCGTCCCCGTTTGGACAACAAAGCAATTGGTTAGGAGGGTCTTCAGAAAAGGGTAGTGGAGAGGGAGTGGAGAGAGCCAACTGGGTAGCCCTCTCCACTCCCCATTTTCTCCTGAAAGGTGTGGTCCTCTGTCCTTTCGCCTTCTGGTGTTGATTTCTGTCTCTGATGTGCCCCTCACAGGCGCGAGTCTCTGGACAGTGACTTCCTGCACGCACTTACTCTCACACACCCCATGTGAGTCAGTCTGAGAGTTTCTGTGCTGCTGCCAGCACAGTGCCTGGCCTATGCTTAAATGCTCGGTGGACATCTGTCAAATAAAAGTAATTCAAAAGGATCTGAGTAAAACATGTGAACCGGGGCATTTGTGAACATTGAGCTCATCAGCACTAGAAGATAGCCCCCAAATCATGGTGTCTGGACCACATGATAACGGACAACTTCTCCCTGCCCCGCCTTCACATAAACACAATCTCCCAGCAGCCACACCTGGGCCCCACACTCCCGACCTCACCTTGAACTGTCCCAGTCCTCACTTTCTGTTGGTATCATTCCCATTGTTGGGGATGCCTCCCTCCCATATTCCTTCCCCTGCTGAAATTCTATCCATCCTTCAAGGCCTCACTCAATGCCACCTCCTCTGTATAGCCTCAGACTGACTCTCTGTGAGCCCAAATGTCAGAGTTTTTTTCTCTCTTCTGCCCTCTCAACAAACTATGACCATGATATTATATTTTATTTAGGTCCTACACCAGCCTGTGCAAAAATATCATTGTCAGTGCACATCTCTGTCCAGCCCTGCCCTGCCCTGCCCTGCCCACCCCTTGCTGTGTGCCTCTGGGTCCCTCCTGAGGGCCCCGACACAGCCTTGCACACCGTGAATGTTTACAAAAGGTGCCCAGTGAGGTGGCCAAGGCTCTGATGCTCCCAGGGGCATCACTTGCTTTAGCAAGGCTGCTGAAAGTCTCAGAGCTGGCTGGTGGGAATCATCTGTCAGGGCGAGGAGCAGCATGGGCAGGGCCGGCAGCAAGGCCCTGGGCTGAGGGGTGGGCCCATCCTTACTTGGCGTAGGCTTTCTCCAGCAGGCAGGGCCAAAACTCTTGGTTGTTGCTGCGAGGATGCACGAAGAGGTACTCGTTGCTCAGGACAGGCAGGCGATCATCAACCACCACTTCCACCCACTGGCCGCACTGCCAGAACTGGAAGAGAGTTCAATATATGGTTCAGTAGAGGTAGGGCAGGAGAGAGCTCCTGGACCCTCCGCCTGGGCCAGGAGATAACTCCCGTCACCATGTGACCTCCACAGAGCAAAAGCGAACTCTATGCAGAACAAATCTCAGCCCATAGTGACGGACAGGAGGTGCGCATGTCATCTCCACTGGTAGATGGACAAAATGAGTCACAGACCAAGTTAGATGAGGAAAATACAAGCAGAGAGGAAGGATACTTAAGGTTCTAGTTCGACTTTGCTACTGACTCTGGCCTTGCTTTGGCAGGTCCTTGGTGAGCTCCAAACATGAGACTCTCCAGGTGTAGCCAGGCACAAAAAACAGTAGGGGAAGCAGATGCCGAGTGACGGAGGAGAATGGTAGATCAGCTGCTGTCATGGGGAAGGAGAGCCTCCTGGGAGAGAAGGCTTGGGAGAGGAGGTGGGGTTTGAGCAGGTGGAGAAGAGGTAGGGACGGCGTCCCAGATGGAGGGGACAGCGTGGGCAAAGGGCCGAGGGCCCAGTGATGAGAAGGGCGCAGAAGTGAGCAGTGACAGCCTCGTTCTGGCCCCGCCATCAGAGTGGCAGAAATGAAACTGGCGGGAGTTGCTGCTGGGAGCACAAAGGCAGCAGATGCTCCTTTCCAAAACAGACTGTTTTAATCTTCAGCATTCAATTCCTAATGGTTCACCCAGGACACCGCCAAATGAGGAAAATTCATAATAAAGCCCGCCTCTTAGAGTTTCTTCTCTGGTCTCCCCTGTGCTGGATCAGCAGCAGGGCCTCCGGCTTCAGGCCTGAGCCTTGATGAAGGCAAGCCCCCAACAGGTGGGCGCGACGTAAAGCTGGGCGGTTGCAATCTATCGTCTGCTCGGCAGCGACAGGAAGCCGTCCTCGTGCCGTTCCACAGCTGGATGTCCCCGATGCCGGTTGTTGCGTCCAGCTGAGGATGCACTTGTAAAGCAGAGACGGAGACCGAGACAGAGATGTCAGTGGAACCAAAGCAAAGACGTTTCGGAGTCACTAATGAACCCGCGCACTGCAGCCAGTTCCGGCACGGCCGTGGATTCGAGTCCCTGTGGCAGAAAGGTGCATCGGCGGGTGAGGTTGGGAGCCAACAGGAATGTTATCAGAGGGAAATCATGAAAACATGGAGGAAACACCAAGGAAACTAATCCCAGCTTCTGGAGGGAGGTAGTGGAAGGATAGCCCAGTCTGGATTTGTGTTTAATGGGAAAACAAAGTGTGGTAGTAGATAGTATCCAGTCGGTCGAATTGAGCTTGAGTCCTGGTTTTATCTTTTGTTGTCTGAGCAATAGACATTGGGTAAGACACTTGATTTTCTGTGACTCGGTTTCCTCATCTGTCAAATGGAGATAAGAGTAAGAACTGCATCACAAGTCTGTGATTGGGATCAGATGAGATTCCCAATGAGATCACAGTTTTGAAAGCATCATGCTAAGTGAAATAAGCCAGGCAGTGAAAGACAAATACCATATGATCTCACCTTTAACATGAATCTAATCAACAAAAGACACAAACAAGCAAAATATAACCACAGACACTGAAATAGAGAACAGGCTGACAGTGACCAGAGTGGAGAGGGGAGGGAATTTCAGGGAAAAGGGGAAGGGTTTACAGGAACAAGTATAAAGGGCACATGGACAAAAACTAGGCAGGGCGGAAATGGGAAGGAGGTGGGGATGGCCGGGGGGGGGGGGGGGGGGGG
>PVIA01004809.1:0-42241 GCA_004024845.1 Tonatia bakeri | reverse complement strand
CCTTCCCGCACTGGCAATGTTGACTGAACTCTCTCCATACAAAGGGAACATCAGATATGACCACAGTTCCCAGAGAGGATGCAAATGGCCTGATGACTGATGATCAAAAATGAGGCTACAGACCTGTATTTCAGCTTTCTGGGTGTGGACAACTGGCATCAGAATGATGTCTGTATCTTCCAAGAAGCACACTGCTGCCATTCTGCCCACTCCCAAGTGTCTCAGGGAAGCCAAAAGTGTTTGGCAAGGTACCCAATTGCCCGGGCATGGGGCCCTTTCCAAGGAGCAGTGCCCGAGCTCCGAGGGATGAGAAGAGATGTACAGAGGTCAGCACTGCAGCTGTTTCTGGGCAACTCTGGGACTTTCTTCAACATCCAGAGGACAGAGCGTGTCCTGCCTGTCCTTACTTCCTGTCACTCAGCCAACACTTGCAGCCTCAAGGCAGCTCGGACACAACTGAACCTTGCATCTTCTAGCTCATTCTTCAGTGTGGTTCCTTGGACCAGCAATGTCAGCGTCACCTAGGCACCATTAGAGACCCAGTATGCAAATTGTTGGACTTCAGGAAGAGAACAGGATCAAGGATGATGCCCAGAAATCATGGAGGGAAATTTAGCCGAGCAGAAAAAAGGGAGCAGTTCTTCAGAATGGAAGGGCTTGCTGAACTCTGGGCAAGATTAATAAAAAAAAAAAAAAAAAAAAAAAAAAAAAAAAAAAAAAAAAAAAAAAAAAAAAAAAAAAAAAAAAAAAAAAAAGGCACAACCTGGATATATTCCAGAGAAATTTCTGAACACCAAGGAGAGAAAGAGCCTCTTACAAACTTGTAATTTGAAAGCACCACCTACATACAAAGTAAAAGCATAGATTGGCATTGGGTTTTTCTTCTGCAACCTCAGACAATGGAATAATATTTACAGACTCTTGAGGAAAGGGGAAGTGATCCAAGAGTCCTAAACCCAACTGAAGTATCATTCTTCAGAAAGAGCAAATGAGAAACAATCATGTATTCTGAGGAAATTATCCAAAGACCTACTCCTACCTAATGAGGCTGAAATCAGAACAAAAGTCTCCAGATAAGGGGAAATGAAGGGTGAAAGAAACAATGGTGAGCAGTAAGTTTTTAACATGCTTTGTATCAGAAACACCCAGCAGTGAAAATGGAATTTTCACTGAGCAAAGCTATAACAAGGACGTGTATGTAACAGGAGGTTGGCATAGCTATATGCATTTCTGATAAAGAGGAATTCAAGGCCCAACCAATGCATTACCTGTAATAGAGGGGGATATATTTGTAATCTTTATTCCAACAACCAGGTACCAGGAACATAAACCAACAACTATAGCAGGAAAAATATAAAGCCAGATCATCTGACAACCTAAGGGGAACCCTCCACACTCTAACTTTCGGGGAGAACTTCAATGTACCTCTTTTAGAATTTGACAAATCACACAGACAAAAAATAAGCCAAGATAAAGGAGATGATTGCAGATAATACAACCAGTAAATTAGAAAGCAAGATTCCATATATAAAACTCGTGACCTTTGGATAATATATATTCTTCTTGTAGGTCCATGAAACATTTACAAAAACTGTGGTGGACTTGGCCATAAATAAAGCTTTAATAATTTCCCCTAACATCAAGATTTTATGAATTCTATTTTCTGATCATAATCTAATACATCTAAAACCTTAACAACCAAAAGATTACCCAATATATAACTTAATCAAAACTAAAAATATGTTACTTTAAAATTAATAAAAGTAAGATATTTTATATCAAAACCTATAGATACAAGTAAGGTCTGAGGAAATTCTATAGTCATAAAGCTTTTATAATTAAAAAGACCAAAATATTAAGTGTGAAGGTTCAGAAAATTTAAAAACCAATAAAATTAACCAAGATAAAGTAAAAGGAATTCATGAAAATAAATTAAAAGTAATTATATAAAAATAGAAGCCCCAAGAGAAAAATAATAGAAAGAATAATAAAAGCTAAGAGGTAATTTGTTCAAAAATTAATGCAACAGATTGGTTGAATTAAGAGAAAAAGGAAAAATAAAAAATATAGCATTGGGGTTCATAAAGTTGATTTAACCACTGATCAGAAGAAATACATATTAAGAAAATTATACAAGCAGCTTTTTGCCAGTAAATTTGGAATATAGACAGAACAGTTGTTTTTTCTGAAAAACACATGAATTTCAAAAATTAACTCCAGAAGAAATAAGAGACCCAAGCAGATCAGTTGTTACTGAACACAGTGGAAGAGTTAAAGAAATCACATTTAAATAGGAAGTAGATCAGGATAATTCAACTATTATCCATTTTCCCTTCAAAGAAAAGATAACTAATATTAGCACCATTATTCAAATGATTTCAGATCCAAGTATGTAAAGCTCAGTGGGTTTCCTTTAGAAAGTTAGCCCTCAAACATGATAATTAATCAGACTCCTATTCTACATATAATATGGATGCAATAATTCTAATCAAATTTTTAACAGATGAAATCCAACAGTGTCTTTAAAGAACAGAGTACCACTCTGACTGGTGTGGCTAAGTGGGTTGGGGGTCTTCCCACAAGGCAAAAGGTTGCCGGTTCGATTCCCAGTTGAGGCACATACCTGGATTGTGGTCCAGATTCCCAGCTGGGGGCATGTGAGAGGTAACCAGTCAATGTTTCTTTCACACATCGATGTTTCTCTCCCTCTGTTTTTAATGCAATTACAGTTGTCCCAATATTTCCCCTGTTGCACCCCTCTACCCAGCAACCCTATCCCTCAGGCAATCCCCACACCATTGTTCATCTCCATGGGTCATGTGTATGAGTTCTTTGGCCAATCCATTTCCTATACTGTACTCTCCCTCTTTTTCTCACTCCCTTCCCCAATTTACTCAAAATAAATGAATAAAATCTTGAAAAAAATAAAGAATGGAGTACCAGGAAAATACATTACTAAAATCCAGAGAAGGCAGGATTTTGCTCTTGTCTCCCTTATTCCAAATTGTGAGGTTCTAACTAACAGGATAAAGCAAAAGAGCGGGTAAGCTCTATGAATACTAAGAAACAAACTACCCTTATTTGCAGATAATATTAGATTTTTTAAAAATCCAGACTCTACTAAAGAAAAAAATTAGAACAAATAAAGGAATTTGGTATGATGGCTAGATACACTTCAGTATATAACAAGGAGTGGATTTTTCTCTTTTCAGTAGCATCTCGTTAGAAATGAGGGAGACAATCTCATTCGCACAAACTACAAAACTGTAAAGTACTTGAGACTACATTTACCAAGAAGGGGACAGCTCCGATGTGAAAACATCACCATAACATTTTACTGGAGGGCGTAAAACTAGGGCTGAATAAACGGAAAGATGGACCCTGTTTCTGGAAAGAATCATTAACATAATAAAAGTATAATTTTTCCAAATTAATACATAAATTTAATGCTGCTCCACTCCACCTCACAATGGCTTTTCTTTCTTAATTAGACACAATGATTTTAAAATTCCCATAGAATAAATGGGCAAGAATTACCATGATACTTTGAGAAAAGAATAATGAAGAGTGAAGCAGAAATTATCCTACCAGATGTTACGACGTACTCTAAAGCTCCTATAATCAAAATAACAAGATATGGCATGAGAATAGACATAGACAAAAGCTCAACGATGTTCCAATGACTTTTTTTTCCTGATTGTTTCTGTCATTCAAAAAAAATTTACATGGGAACATTTTAGCTCTCATCTTTCCCGTGAAAGATGGGAAGGTCGTGAGCTCAGATGCTTTTCTGGAGCCACGCAGTGTGACGAACACACAGGTGTCTCTTCCACGTCTCAGGCTTCCAACCCAAGAGGGGCACCCAGACAGGCACTGCCCTGCACTCAGAGAAAACCGCCTAGACCGCCCTGTAGTGCACGTACCCAGAAACGGAAAATGCCTGCATATTGCTGGGAGAAGCTTTGGTTCCTCAGGATCTTCTGCAGATGCCTTTTGTTCTGCGTCAAGGAGCCCAGCGCTGCCAGGAACCAGCAGTCTCCTGTGAGGGGACACAGCCATGGGTGAGAGGCCCAGGGCACAGCTGGGAGGCCCCACCCCGGGCATTTCACAGGTCTTTGTGACCAGTGGCCACATATGTCCTTTTGAATAATGCATTTTTTTTTCCACCTGAGAACTGAAGGAAGGATTCACAGGGGCCAGTCCTAAGCAAGACAGAGGAGGAGTGGGCGGTGATACTGTGAGTGATGGATGGCGGTTTGAGGGAGGTCAGGGCACCCCAGCCAGGCTGCGATTCTTTTTTGCCAGAGGTGCCCAGAGCTAACGTCATAGCATCTCTGATTGTCAGCATTGGTGGCAACGCTGCTCTCTACAACTTCAGAAAACAGATTTGTGCTTTCTTTGCTTGTATTTGCCCCGCCCCTACATGTGTTCGGACCCCTCTAACTCACATGGGGGTTCTCTCCTCTTCCCTGTTGAGGGACATGGGGCCTTGAGTTTCTCTGTGGATGTCATAGGGAGCCCTCTGAGCATGAGCATCATCCCCTTCAGAGTCTTCCCTCCCTCATCTTCAACACTGCCAATTATTTGAATGGCATTTCCCGTCAGGCACTGTGATGTGTGCAGAAGCCACAAAGACAGCCTCGAGAGGGCCTGTCCTGTGTGCAGTTAGGTGAAGCTCCACACAGGAGGACTATTGGTTGCTGGGGGTTCCCCCCAGCACTGACAACCAGCCTCGGAGGTTTCTATCAACTTAGCCCAAGACACCATGATTCCATCAGGTGAAGTCCAAGTGCAGGCATAACTTGTAGGCTGACATTTTAAAGATATAGAGTCTGTTCTCAGAGGAGCTACTGTCTGATTTTGCTTTCTCTTAACTCCCTGGCCATTTTCCCCTCCCAGCCAGACCCACCTCTCCACTCCTGGTCTTCTTGCTCAGGGGTTTTTCTTGGTCATTCCTGATACTGCCCACCGGCCTCCTTCAAGGCCAGCCCTCTTCTCCCCTGTCCACACTGCTCAGGTCTAGGCAACAACTTTGCCCCACAGCTGTCTGGTGGGTGGGAGAGAGTCAAACAGCCCTAGATTCAAACCCAACTCAGCCACTCACTGCTTATGTGACAAAGGAAATTACTTAACTTCTCGGACCCTTTGTCTCTGTACATTTAGTGTGGGGACATTACAGGGCACAAAGGAACAGGCTTGTACAAAGTATCTAGCAGCAGAGTCATTGCAGGAACTTGATGAATATTTGTTTTTAAACATTTTTTAAAGCTCTTATTTATTTATTCTCAGAGAGGGGAAAGGAGGGAGAAAAAGGGAGAGAAATGTCAATGTGCAAGAACTACATTGATTGGTTGCTTCTTGTATACCCTCATCTGGGGACCTGGCCTGCAACCCAGGCATGTGCCAGGACTGGGAATCAAACCGGTGACCTTTTGTTTCCCAGGCCAGCACTCAAGCCACTGGGTCACACCAGCCAGGGCTCAATGAATGTTTGCTTCCCCTGTCTTGGTCTCTCTTTCTTTTCCTTATCCCAATGCTTCTCTCTACTCAGTGCTCAGATGGAACCCTGGGTCCATTTTCTCACTGTCTTTGATAATGCTTCACCCCAAATGGCTCTGCACACACAAGGCTGAGCCAACTTGCACGCTGTAGACCTGGGCACGAGCAGTGCATCCACAGCAGCATTGAGGGGGCTGGCCTCACCCTCTCAGCAGATGGGGCAGAATTCTGAGGGTCTGGGTGGGCACTGCCCTCCACCCCCTCCTATCCCGGAGGCTGACTTGGAGCAGCCTGCCCTGATGCACAGCCAGAAGGGAAGAGGTTGCGTTCTTACCTGCATACCCTTGTTTGATGTCAAATCTGCTCACACCTTCCAGGATGAAGTGAGGTTCTGATTTACCCCTTAATAAATCCTTAGGAAAGAGGGAGAAAGGCCATGAACATCTTTCATTCCTCTGTGCCCAGAGTGGTACCCAAGACATCACTCACTTTGTCTTTGAGAAGTGGAGGTTAATTCTTAAATAGGTGCTTAAAAGTTCCCCTCATTCTTCAGGTTTTATTGCCACCAGGAAGGTGAATGTCAAGGGGGTATACATGTAACCGATGAGACAGGCAATAAATTCATAAGCAAATTCCATGAAGAGATAACTTAAGATCTCAGATATTCAGCCATCCTGATCCTAACAAGCAGTGTTTCATTAAAAGGTTATAAACAAGAAAAGAGGCAGATGCATTTAGTAGAGGAAATCTCTCATAAACATAATAAAGCTTTCTTGTGGAATGTCATCTCTTAGAAGTCAGCATAGGCCTTCTGGGCTCCAGGTTCAAGTCCAGCCTCGTGCTGTACAGGGTACAGGATGTGCATGACTCAGATCTTTGTCGGCTCCCTGGCTAACTCACAGACTGATTCTGGAGGACGCCAGGCCCCTCATCTCTGGTGCTGTTATTCAGTGCCCCTTGTCCCCCAACCTTCAACACACGCAGCGTCTGCTGGCTGCAGGAAGGGGTTGTTAGAAGACTCTGAAGTGCTGCGAAGTTGGGGAGAATTTTGGGAACTCACAGCAGACATGATGATGGTGAGAGTTCCTCAGGGGGCTCCCCAGTCCCTTTGGGGGCACAGTGGTCCTCTCCAGGGATTGGCGGAGGAGGGGTGTGCGTGAGCAAGAGTCAATCCAGACAGACTGGTGTGGAATCCTGCTCTGCATCGTCCCTGGGGGACCCTGCGCCACTTTATTTCCTTCGCCGAGCCTCAGTTTCCTCACCTGTAAACTGGGAGGCTCCAATGATGAAGTGATTGGGGCACTGGCTGTCAGCACGAAACCCTCACTCTGTGCTTTATTCACTGACTGCCTCCCAGCAGCCTGGCCAGGCAGGAGCCCTTCCGTTTTGCAAACGAGGAAGGATGTAAAATACTTAGGATAGCGTCAGGCAGGGTGTGGGGTCGATAAATATTGATTCCCTCCTTCTGCAGTATTTGCAAAATTAAAAAAGCCATATTCATAGACAAACCCAGGACCTCAAATCTATTCATTATTAAACAACATAGAATAAAAACATGAATAAAGTAGTTGACTCATAGATGTTAGGCAGAAAAAGGCCAAAAAAAGAGCCCAGCAAGTAGAGGAGAAAAGACGTGATAAAAGAACATAATTAGTGAATTATAAAATAGAAAAACAACACAATCAATAAAGCAAGTAAATCGTTCCATTTGAGGGAGGAGGCTTACATTCGCCAAAGGTGGGCTCTTTGGCAAATGTAACAGAGAACCCCAAATAATAGTAGGAGTAAAAACAAGGCTTTAGTAATATAAAAACACAATGTTAGATTCTATACTAATCAAAGTGCTAATGATTTTCTGATGAAAATTAACATTGCCCCAAATCATTCAAGTTAGTACCTAACCTGAAAATATCGATAACCTTGGAATAGTGTTTAAAAATGATCAAAGGACACCTCCCTAATATCTCTGGAAAGGCTTCTAAGTAGACATGGTTTTCATGCTGAGTTGTCTGGAACTTTCAGGAAACAGAGAATTTAAGTGTCACTTGTAGTTTCAATGTAAAAAAAAAACGAAAGAAAGAAGAATTCTGCCACCATTTATTCCAAGAAGCCAGCATAGCCTGGAGGCACAACCTGAGAGAGAGAAAACACAAAAGCACACACACTCTGCAAATTGATTTCAATGATGGAAACACACTGAAATAAATGAATCTACAATAAATGATAAAACGAACACAGTATCAAGCAGGGCCTTCCATAGAGACCCAGCAGCTGGAGTGGTTTCATATCAAGATAGCTAATAATAGAAAACAGCATTTCCATGGGCCAAAGAGGAGACAAGTCATATCCTTCCATGAAAAGCAAATGAAAAATGCACAACTTTCTCTGATTTACCCAAGTAATAAAAATTAAGATGAAAAACACCAAAATTTTAGCTAATTAGGAACAGGAAGATTTTATGAAAATTCAATGGCGATTATTTAAAATCAAAAGTCAGTTGTCAGCATCAGTCAAAGTGAGGCACAAAACCAGCATCAAAGTCCCCTGTTCTTTGAGCTTCTTCCCCACCCTGGACTTTCACAGGGTGCTGGAGGGTCTCCAAGGTTGATGGAATTATACTCAGAAGCATTTCATTTGCTGCGCTAACTTCCTGAGACAAGGCCCACAGGGAAAATAGGGGAATGTGGCTGGGAAGATGGTAACGTTCTGCGTCCAGGCCAGCTCAGTGAAAGCACTCCCACAGGGCAGAGTACCCACCCGGAGTGGGGCTTGCACCATGAGGAGCTTTGCAGCCATGGAGCTCGCGGACTTCCACCTCCTACCACTTGGATTCAGCAGGTCACCCAGAGGTAGCGCCCAGGATTCGCGGATGACTCTGAGGTGCAGCACGGGCGAGGGAGCAGGTCTGGAGGAGCAGAGATGTGCTCTAGGTCCCACAGGAGGCAGGTGGGAGTGGGGCCATCTGTCTTCAAGGCGCCCCACTGTTCCCCACTGGGCATGCCAGCAGGGAGGGGCCTCTCCCTTTCGACATTTTCCGATTCCATGAGACAAGGAAACTGTGATGGTTGATTTTATAGTTCAATTAACTGGGCCATGGGGTGCCCAGAAGTTTGACTAACACTATTTCTAGGTGAATCTGCCAGAGTGTTTCCAGATGACATCAGCATTTGTATCAGTGGACTCAGCAAAGTAATTGTCCTCCCCTGTGTGGATGAGCCTCACCGAATCAGTAGAACAAAATAGAACAGAAGGTAGAGGAAGGGAGAATTTGCCCTTCTATGACTGACTGCTGAGCTGGGACAGAGGTCTTCTCCTGCTCTCAGACTGGGAATTACACCATCTGCTCCCCTGGCTCTCAGGCTAAACTATGCCACTGGCTTTCCTGGGTCTCCAGCTTGCAGATGGCAGACTGTGGGTCTTCTCAGCTGCTGTGACCATGTGAGCCAATTCCTCATAGTACACGTATCAACAGGATATATTGATATGTTTCCTATTACTTACATGCTATAAAGTACATATACCTCTTATTGGTTCTGTTCTTTTGGAGATCCTTAACTAATACAGAAGCCATCAGTAATACTCAAGCTAAATAATCTCAGGAATTTAGTTCTGAATTGTGGAGCTCTTTCTCAATGCCAAGTTTGGAGCAATCTCTGTTGTGCTAGATATGCCAGAAATTCACGTAACGCAAGAGCCCCTGGAATCTTAGAATTATGCACTGTGAAGTGGCACCAAAGCCAGCGCTTGGCCACGTCGATTTTTGAGGGGTCTCTCCCAACATGACATCACTCGGTCTAACTCAGCAGTGATTTTGCATTCTTTTCAAAGGATGCTGCCTCACTTCCCCAGACACGTGCTGCTCCTGCACGAGGGCAGGCCAGGTTTGGCGCCAGCAGTGGGGCACAGGCCCTTTCAGAGGGTGGCCAGAGTTCAAGCCAGGTCAGGGGTCAGTGTCACTCCCTGTCCTAATTTTACTACAGAGGCTGGCTTTATTGGCATCAAAGTTCTTTGGCTCAACAGCAACTGGCTGTTGGCATCTTTACTTTCTGAAACCTTTTATTACTTGTTGCTTTCACAATCTACACTATCTCTACTTTGTTAGCACTTTCCTTTTCTTAAGAACTCATTCAGGTCACCTAAATCATTTCTAGTGAATGAACCTTTCAGGAAGTCTGTTCGGGTTCCTGGGAAGAAGGTGGTGCCTGGGTCGGCTATGCTTCATTCTGGGATGACTGTGGACCAGCATCTGCAGTGGGGCTGGGCACTGAGTCTGAACACCCATCCCACCATATGGTTGGGACCCATAGCTCCCTTTTCTTCCATGGAGAAGTGAATTGTTTTTCACTAAAGAAGGAGGGCAAGAATGAAATTTTAGTATCTCAGACTGACATTCATTGGTGACTCTGCTGTGCTCTCCGATATGGTAGCCACAAGCCATAGTAAATTAAACTAATTAACACTGAATCAAATGAAAACTTCAGACCCTCAGTCACACTACCCACATTCCAAGCACTCAATGGCCACGTGTGACTAGTGGCTACTGTTACTGAACAGTGCAGAGAGGGACTTCCCATCATCCCACAGAGTCTGCTGGATATGCTGATGTGCTGATTTGGGTTAATAATACTACCTACCTTGCAGGACTGCTATGGCAATGAAATGAAACGTTATATGTAAAGTGCTTAGATTAACACCTAGCACATGTACATGCCTGATGAATGAATTTATTACTATCATCCATGAAATTAAAGAAACAAAAGAGACAAAGTAAGAGAAGACACATGGAAAGTTCTAGAAAGAACACAAATGTAAGTACTGCCAGCTGTGATAAGGGACAAGAGATATATGACATATCCACGAAAACATTTTAGAAGAAGCGTGGGAATGAAAAACGACACCCTGGCAGAACAGGAATGGGAACAGACTGCATTTGACCCCTGGTGCCTCGAGTATTTTGGGCTCCTGGCACGATTCTATGTCAATAATTTCAGTTTTGTTTCCCTTGGTTTCTCCTTGACCCCCAAAGACTCCACAAGTTGAGATGCTGCTGGAATTAAGATGAGAAATTATCAACCCTTCCTAAATAAATGTTATAAATTCTTAAACACTATAAATATAGTCTCACATTTATTGCCTAGCACCTTATGAAAAAAAAACCCAAACTTTCAAAAAGAATCTTAGCCTCTGAAAATACCCAAGGAGAAAAATTTATATGTGTATTATGTACCCCTTCCAAACTTTAAATAGAGTTCTCTGTTCAGCTGTCCTTAGGAGGTGAAGGCCAGAAGAAGGCAGTCATTGTTGGGGACCTGTTACCTGTAGCTGGTAAGATGGATCCTAGAATGTTGAAGCACCCCATCTTTCTTTAAGCAGCATCCAAGCCCCACCTGATCCCCGCCAACCTTCCACTTCCCCAAGGCTACAAATCCACCTGAGTTAGGGCAAGAGTTGGTACTTCCACAAGATGTCATCAGAAAATGCCTTTTCTGTATTACCTAGCTTGACTTTATTGAAAGTGCCAGTAGAGTGCTTGGCATTTAATATGTGCTGATATTATAATGTCTAGTAAGCTAACAATTATATTATTTGCTCTCGTTTTAGGTTCTGATGGGTGCTTTTGGAAGCATGAAGAGAAGGTTTGAGCATCAGGGCGCTCCAAGTCGTCCTTGCCTGGGTATCTTTCATTAACAGCAGTTCTGATGAGATTATAAAATTTAAGTGGGCTGAGAACTAGCCTCTGGATCTTCATGTCCTGACAGTGAGATCGTTCTAGAAAAACCAGCAGAGCTCACCTCGCTGCAAGGTGGAGTTAGTAGTCATCTGCAGGGGTGGGGGGTTCAGTGGGATTTGAATGTTGCCCTGAAATATCTTCCTAATTTTACAGCTGATGTGTAAAACAGAGCCTTTGCAAGACTGAAAATACAAACAAAGGTGAGAGAGGTGAGGCAATTATTTAAATTCATCCTAATGCATAAGTATCTGACATGGTATCTTCCTTTTGAGGAAATTCTAACAGAAAAAAAGGAAAAGATGGTGACACATGGAGGGAATAAAGAGGGATGGTAGGTGGTCTCAATTACAGAGATGGAAGAGAAGCCAGAGACCAACTCATATATATGTCTTCCCATTTTCAGATGGGAGTACTGAGGCACAGAATCTAGTGATATGCTCAGTGTTAGAACTCATGGGCCCTGGATCCAGGTACAGGGTCTTTCTATCCCTCTGAGGATACAACGCTGTAGTCCATGGGCCAGATGAATTTCACTCTCCTTCCAGTTGGTTTGGGCCACCCCTGAAAACCAGGTCTCAGGCCCATCCTTCTTTTAGTGGGAGGGGCCATGATAGGTGCCTCGGAGGGCCCAGGTGCTGAGTTTGTGCATGGGGGAGGGCTCACTCACCTTGGGCCGCTTCCACCTCAGGCTGGAGAGGTCCTTTCCCTTGAGCAGCTCCAAACCTATGGAAGAAATCTCGGCAGGGAATGTCTCATCCTCAAATAGCAGACCTCTGCTTAGGCAACGGTCCCACAGGTAGTTAAAGTCCTGGCCCTTGAACTTGATGATGGGGGTCTTGGATAGAGGCTCCGGGTTGTGTGCCATGACTTCCTTAGAAGATCTCCAATGTCTTTTCCTTTTAGGGACAAAAAAAGATATATTTAGGGATGAGCCATCAAGTCCTTCGCATCATTGGATGTGAACCCTGAGGGGGCAATCAGATGTCCCCGCCCCTTGACAAGTGAGGCGACTGAGACCCAGATCAACTGGCTGGTGACACAACCAGTTGGTGGGTGAGCCCAGATGTGAATTCAGCCATCCTTCCTCTCAGTTCAATTTTCAACCCACTGTACCTGACAGCTTCTCAGTATGCTCTGTGGGCACCAGAGACCATGGGGGTATTTGTACGTTAATGAATATTTATTCAGGACTGACCTTGTGCCAGGCGCTTCATGAATACTGGCAATCCAAAGGTAAATATGACATGATTTTTATCCTCTGGGGTCTCATTATCAAGTGGGAAAGTTGGATTAGACATTTCAACAACACCATTCAACCTTCCATCACTGAACAGAAACTGTCTAATTAAAAATGTGTACAAAGTCCCGTCGACATAAAGGAGCTATGAACTGCCACAGGGAGTCTGGGATGATGTTCCCACAGGAAGTGACCTTTGAATTGGGCATGGAAGGAAGGAGAATTTTCCAGGTAGAAAAATGGTAGGTATTAAAAAAAAAAGTCGCGCCAGATGCCCTGAGTAGCGAGGGCAAGAAGGCTCAGGAGTTGGATTGGAAAGCTCATGGGTGTTAGAGGAAATGGGAGGCCCTGGAGGGGCCAGTGGGGTGGGGGCTGGGGGTAAGGGTTGTTGGCAGAGATGGCCAGGAAGGTAGGTGGATGTTGGTACACAGAGACTCACAGAAAGTTTCTGGGCCTGAAAATCTGCATCTGTAAGCAGAGAGCAGGGAAAGATGGAAGAAGGAGGCTGGCCACTCCAGCCTGGTATTAATAGTGTTTATTAAGGGGAAGTTACAGGAGGCATGTCTTGGGTGGCTGCAAGGCAAAATGGACCCCTGTGTCATTTGGCAGGTGCCAAAGAATTATACAACATAAAGGGAGGTAGTCACGGCACTAGAGTGGGGTTGCTACCAGCTTGGAGAAATCACATGCTTGACCAGGTTAAGACAACAACCTGTTCCGGGAACCAGCACACAGCAGGAAGGCGTGGAGGGCGTGGACTCATATCAGAGTGAACATCAATGATGACCAGATATTCTCTAAAGCAGGTTTGTGGAAAACAACCTCCCTCTGGCCTGGATCCAGCTTGCAGGACAGCCGTGGTCACGCCATGGAGCGGCATTCTCTCCCGCACAGTTGGAAAGCTGGACTGTGAGATGCTGTGTGTCCTGCAAACGCTGCATGTCTTGCAAGTGCTGCAGAGCCATTGAAGAGGTGGGTTGTGATCAGATCCGTGTGTAGAATTATGGAGCAAGTTGGAGGCCACATGGGGGGATGGGCAGGGACTGAGACAGGGAGGAGGCTGGGAGGCTGCCTCATTGTCTATGGGAGAGATAGTGTTTGAGTGTTAATAGTGAAAATGGTGGAGAATCGGATTCTGGAGTCATTTTATAGGCAGAACTAATAGGATTTAATGAGGAATGGAATATGGGGCAAGGGGTAAGGAGGGGGGAAAAAGCAGTGTGGTGAACATTCAACTGGGTTTTGATGTTTGTTTCCTTTGCTCACCACCTGCACCGCAACACTGATTAGCATTCAAGCCTGTGAACTTAATTCTCCACCTGTACGGATTAACGATACCTGCCTCCTAAGGTTTATTGTGGTATTAAATGAGGTTTGATCTAACACACCAGGCAAGAGTAAGTGACTGGCATTCAGTAGGCACTCAATAAATGGTGGTGCCCTAATTTCCCTGAAGAGATAGTGAGGAAGTCTGGGCTTTTTTGTTCAGGAAGCTATAGATGTGTAACTGATGTCATTTCCCAAAATATGTGTCGTTCCCTCCATCAGTGAGGTCAGCTGACTTTGATCTGAATCCGGAATCCACACTTACTAGTTGGAGGACTTGAAAAGCTCCTTAGCCCGTAAAGCTGTGCTTTTTAAGTTTCCTTGACCAGCGTCTGTTTGGGTGACACAGACCCCAAGGTCCACATGTCCTATCCATTCCCACTTCACAGTGAAAAAGGGAGCAGGTGACAAAAAAGAACAAGAAAGGAACATAAACAAACAACTTATAGGAAAAAATGTACAAATTCATAATAGCAATTTTCTTACTGTTAACCTGTAATAATAGTATTCATATGTTGCAAATTATGTACCTAGCACACATCCACAGGCAGAATGTCACCTGCGAAGTGGCGCTGTACCCACATATTTGGAGGGAACTGTGCACACAATTGTCTGGCAAATGAGGTAGGAATTTACATTTGAACTATTAGTTTGAGCCATATGAAACTGTCATTTTTGTAGGTCAAAAATGGTTGACTCGAGTCAGCTTCACACAGTTTAACCCAAGGTAAAAATGGTTGAATATAGGCAGTTTCATTTGGTTCAGCCTAATATGATATTTCAACGTGGTTCTTGAAACAGGTGAAAATACGTCAGTATATCCGACCACTCTCTACAGGGGTAGGTGGAGAGCCCACGACAAACAATATCAACATGGCAAAGCTGAAGTAACAGTACGCTGTCATTTAAGAGGAAGAAAACAGTAATAGGCCTGATTGCCAATTCCAGACAAAAGCAGTGAGCCCTGCTAAAGGAGCGTTGTGAAAATTGTGGGCCCTCCAGCTCTGCACATGCCTGGGGACAGTGCAACGAACTCAGCATCGTCATGCTGGTGAAACCCTGGATTCATGTGCGTGATACCTCTCAGTCAAATGTCAGACTCATGTTTGCGATAAACGCCAGCAATGAGCTCATTTAGTTTGTGAAAACTAAATGGTAGTTACCCTTAATTACGCAATTATGGGACTGTTATTAAGCAGCCCTTAACTGTATGGAAAAATGAGTCTAAAGAATTTGGCTTAACTTGTCCATCAGAATCTTGCACAGGCCCTGCATTTGGGAATCAGTTCACAGGCCACCCGCAGGGCCCCGACTGCCCACTATTGATTAGATGGTGGTCTGGCAGACTTTAGGAATCCCACTTTAAGACTCACTGTCCTCATTTGTAAAATGGAGATGGTGATATTATCTATCCATGGCATCAAGTTGTGAGACTCAGACAAAACCATGCTGGTCAAATACTTTGCCCTGTGACTGGTAAATAGAAAGCGATCAACAATTGATGGTTATTAGTATGATTATCTTCATTCTGACCACAAAAGGACTGTGTGGAAGCCCCACCTCTCTGGCATGAGGATTTGCTCTTATGAATGACAGGCTGGGCTCAGGGGGCTCTGCAGGGCTCAGAGCTGCGGGCGAGGCATCAGACCCGTGCCCTCAGCTCAGCTGCAGCTCTGCGCCCACTGAGTGCCCAGGTGAGGTTGGAAAGGTTCCGGAGGGCAGGAGGCAGGCCTAGGTACCTGCTGCTGGAGAGGGCGCGGGCTGCTCTGGGAGCGAGAAGAAGCTCAATGAGGACAGAGGAGGCAGGAAGGAAGGTGAGCCTCCCCCATGAGCAGACCTCCCCCAACCAGGCTCACCGTTCCCTCTGAATTGCTCAGGGCTTTGTCAGGGAACAGCATGCAGACTCACTTTTTAAAAATATTTCTTAAACTTTCAATTACAGTTGACATTCAGTATTATTTTACATTAGTTTCAGGTGTACAGCGCAGTGGTTAGACATTTATATAATTTATAAAGTGATCCCTCGCTAATTCTCGTACCACCTGGCACCATACATAGTTATTACTGTATTATTATAGGCTATTTTCCCTATGCTGTGCTTGATATCCCTGTTACTATTGTGTGACTAGCTGGCCATTTGTACTTTTTAATCCAGCCACCTTTTCCCCAGCCCCCAACCCCCTCTGCTCTGGCGACCACCAGTCTGTACTCCGTGTCTGCGCACGCGCGCTTTCTCGGGCAGGAAGGGTCACAGAACCGGGCGACGTTGCTTTTCTGTGTGCAGCAGACACGGCAAACCAATTTTCCTGTCAGTCACTTTCGGGAGGGCTTTTTGGCTTCCGTCTTCTCTTCTCTCTCCCACTTGCCTCACTTTGCAAGGTAAACAAAGGCAGGAGAAGACTCAGCGGCCCTAATTTAAAAAGAGAGATGGAAGGTCTACCTGATATTCAAGATAAAAATCTGTTTTGCTGCTGGGTTATCTCTTGGGTCAAGCAGGATAAGCTAAAAAGGAAGTGGCCAAAAGAGGTGATAAAAAGTTCTTAGTGTGAGAGGCTCTGTGAGCTGGTGCATGAACAGTCGGAACCAGGATGAGAAGCAGGCGAGAGGTGCGGTGGGAGGCAGCTTGTTCTCCCCTGGCGTTTATCAAACGAGTTGATTCGGTCCTTCCCTGTGTCTGCCGCTGAGCTGGGTGACTGTCTGAGACTGCTTGGGCTGCAAAAAACACACCCCAGGCTGGGAACTTCAACAAAAGACGTGTATCTCCTGACAGTTCTGGAAGCTGAACGTCTGAGATCAGGACTCTTACATTCAGTGGAAGTGTTATTTCAAGAATAAAAGTGAAATAAGGCCATTTCAGACAAAGGAAAACAAAGAGAATTCATCATGGGAAGACATGCTTCAGAAGAAATGATAAAGGAAGTTCTTGAATTCAAAGGGCAACCATAACAGGGAAAATTGAATTTTCAGGAATGATATATAGTAAATACTTGAGTAAATACATAAAGCTATTTTTTCCTCTTAAATTCTCTAAAATACATATATGTATTTAAAGCAAAAATGATAATATTTTTGTCGGAGAGGTTTCAGTGTATGCAGATATAATTCCTGTAACGACTATAACAGAGAACAGTGGATGTGGGTATAAGGGGTCTATGATGGTTGCAAGTTTTCTGTATTTTACATGAAATGGTAAAATAGAATGTGAAAAGTTAGGTATGTGTATTATAATCCCTAGACAACCACTAACAAAATAATAAAAAGAATATAGCCAAAATACCAATAGATATGCTAAAATGCAATACTAAAACATATTCAAATAACCAAAATAAGTCAATAAAGGTGAAAGAGTGAATAAACAAACTAAAAAGGACAAGAATCCAACCATATCAATAATTAAATTAAATGTTAATTTAACTCCAATTAACAGGCAGATATTGACAAAGTAAATAAAGAAGCAAGATTCAACAATGCGCTGCCCATAAGAGACACCATTTAAATACAAAGACACAAATAAGTTGAAGATAAGTGGATGGAAAGAGATATACCGTAAGAAGGTATATAATATAAGAAGAGATATAAGGAGGCTTGGACAGATATTAATAGATTGATCAAATAAACTTCACAACAAAGAGTATTATCAGGGATAAAATGGAGTATTTAATGGTAAAAATTCTTCAGGAATAAATAAAAATCACACATGTGTTAGCATCTAATAATAGAAACTGAAAATATATGAACCAAAACTTACCAGAATTAAAGAAAAACAATTCCACAATTCCGATAGGAATTTTAGTACTCATATTTCACCACTTAATAGACCAACTAGACAAAAATAATGATCGGTGAAAACATAGATCTAAATAACACTATCAATCACTTTGATATAATTGACATATATCCTGCACTATACCTACCAGGACAATATACATCCTTTTCAATGTATGAAATACATCCACCCAAACTGACAATATACTGGCCCATAAAACAACATGTTTCCAAGGATTGAATCACACAGAGTATGCTCTAGCTGAAACAGAGCTAAAATTAGAAATCAATAACTACAAGATATTTAAGAAAATCCCAAATACCTGGAATTAAACACTTCCAAATAATCCATGAGTCAAAGATCATAAGGGAAACAAGAAAACCCAAAATAAGTAGAAGGAAGGAAGTAATAAAGACAGGAGCAGGAATTAATAACAGAGAAAACAGCAGAGAAAATTAAGAAAGCAAACACTGATTTTTTGAAAAGACTAAAAAAAGTTGACAAGCCCAGACTCGAACTAGCTAAGGACAAGAGTGAGAACACAAATCCCCAATATCATCATTGATAAAGGGCTTATTACCACACAGCCTATAGACATTAAAGGTCTAGGAAGAGACTACTATGAACAAACTAATGCAAAAAAAAAGGCGTTGTATGAAATGGATATATTTTTTGAAAAATACAATTTACCAAAGTTGATACAAGAAAATACAGAAAATCTAAATCACCCTGTATCTAATAAAGAAGTGGAATTTGTTACTCAAAGCTCTCCCAGAAAGAAATCCCCAGACCCAGAGAGTTTCACTGGTAAATGCTATTATACCTTCAAGGACAAACAAAACACTAATTTTTCACAAACTTCTTCAGCAAGTAGAGCAGCAGGAAAACACTGCTGAACTTGTATTTTATCAGGTCAGCATAACACTACCAATAACACCTCATGAGGAATTTACACCCTGAAAAAAATTACAGATCAACATCTCTCATGAGCACAGATGGCAAAGATCCTTAATAAAATTTTAGCAAATGAAATCCAATAATGTACCCTGGCTGCTGTGGCTCAGCGGATTGAGCACCAGCCTGCAAACCAAAGGGTTGTGGGTTCAATTCCCAGTCAGGGCACATACCTGGGTTGTAGGCCAGGTCCCCAGTGGGGGCCATATGAAAGGCAACCACACATTGATGTTTCTCTCCCTCTCTTTCTCCCTCCCTTCCCCCTGTCTAAATATAATAAATAAAATCTTTTTTTTTTAAGAAATCCAATAATGTAAACAGGGAAAGAAAAGAAAAAAGATAATATATCAAAACCAAGTTGGGTTTATTTCAGAAATGTAAGTTGATTTAAGACTAAAAAAAATGTAATTGCCATATGAAACTATTGAAATAAAATTATTTGACAAAGTGTAAAATATATTTATGATAAAAACTCTCAGAAAACTGGAAAAACTAGGTAACCTCAAACTGATGAAGGGCACTCATGAAATATCTACCGCTAACATCATATTAATGATATTTGCCTCTTAAGATCACAATTAAGACAGGGGTGGCCCTGGTCAACACTTTTATTTAACATTGTACTGGGGGGCATAACCAGTTCAAAAAGGAAATAAAAGTCCAAAATATCAGGAAGAAGAAGAAAAACAGTCTTTGATATTTTGATTGTAGAAAATGCTAGGAAATCTACAAAATAAGTATTAGAACTAATAATTGAGTTTAGCAAAGTCACAAGACACAAGGTTAATATAAAAATCAATTGAATTATTATGTACTAGGAATAAACAATAGAAAAACAGTAGCACCAGAAAAAGCACTTGGGGGAAAGAATCTAACTAAAGACATACATAATGTCTATATCAAAAACTATAAAACATGGCTAAGAGAAATTAAAGAAGACCTAAAGAAATGGAGAGGTACATCAGATTCATTGATTGGAAGGCTTAGTATTGCCAAGATGGCAATACCACCCAAGCTTATACATAGACTCGTACAATCCCAACCAAATTCCTTTTTTTTTTTTAAAGAAACTGACAAGCTGACTCTAAAATTTACATCTAAATGCAAAGAACCTAGAACAACAAAAGAATTTTTAAATTTTTATTTATTGATGAGAGAGTGAAAGAGAGAGAGAAACATTGATTTGTTGATCCACTTATTTATGAATACATTGGTTTCTTCTGGTATGTGCCCTGACAGGGAATAGAACTTGTGACCTTGTCATAGTTGGACAGTGCTCTAACCAACTGAGCTACCTGTCCAGGGCAAGAATTTTTTAAAAAAGAATAATTTAGAGGACTTACTTTATCTGACTACACTACTTATATATAAAGCTATAGTATTGGCAAAAAGATAGATTAGTAAAGATCTATAGACAATGGAGAAGAATCCAGAAATAGACCAAAACATATATGGTCAATTAATTTTGTCAATGTCCAAGGCAATTCAATGAGAATAGAAATGTCTATCAAAAAATGATGCTGATCAACAGGATATTCATGTGGAAAACAAACAAACACAAAAGAACCCTTACATACTATATACAAAAATCAAGTAAAAAGACCACAAACCTAGAAATAAAAAAATTAAGCCCTTTAAGGAGAAAACACAGAAGAAAATATTTGCAAATTTGGGGTAGATAAATTCATAACACATATACTAGACAAAGGATTTGTATCCAGAATATGCAAAGGACTTGTACAAATCAATAATAATTGAAAGACAACCCGTTAAAAGGTCAAAAGATTTGAAAAAATACTTTACCAAAGACATACAAATAGGCAATATGAAAAATTGTTCTACATCGTAAATCATTGGAAAAATGCAAAGTAATACCACAATGAGATGCCACCACACACCCACTGGTCAGGCTAAAATGAAAAACACGGACCATACACACTACACGTTGGTCAGGAGATGGAACGACTTCCGTAGTGTTGGTGGACGTGTAAAATGGTATGACCGTTGAGCAGAATTTTTAGGTTTAGGGTATGCACATACTCAACCTCATTAAATATGTCAAGCTATTTTCCAAGGTGGTACCAATTTACAATCTCAATCAGCAATGCTAAAGAGTTCTCAGCGCTATAAACCCTCACACAGGCTTGGTGTTGGCAGGCTCCTTATTTGTACCCATCTGGTGCGTGTGAAGTGGCAACTTCCTGCAACCTGACTTACGTTTCCCCGACCGTTGGTAAGATAGAGCAGCTTCCAATATGCTCATTCTTCATTTATATTCCCCTTTGTGCAAAATGAGTTTTCATGTCTTATGCCCATTTGCCTATTGGGTTGTCTCTTTTTATGGATCACTAAAAATTCTTTATTTACTCTGGACAGTCACCTTTTGTAGGTCATATGTGTGACAAATATCTTCTCCCAGTTGGTGGCTAATCTTTTTACTTTCTTGACGGTGTCTTTGATGAACACAGATATGCTTCACTTTATACAAATATAAATATGTTAGGAATATTTGCTTACAAGTTTAACTTTTATAAATTGGGCCAAATGTTAATTCTTATGGGAACTTAACATGAGAGAGAGAGAGAGAACTTAACTTGTGAGAGATTTTGTTTGTTAAGACAGGAAGTTTATCATCAACCTCATTCATTCTCCCAAAGCACTGATTTTTAAACATTTTTGTAGCTCTGTAATACTTTTAAGAAATGTAATATTAATAGAAAAATTCTGAAATGGACTTGCAAAAAACCACATTGAGTACTTAAAAAATAAGGTTCATATTTCTAGAAGCAAATATAGCTTTACCAAAACCAATTACTTAACTTTCCCTCCCTTTGTTTTTCTTTTCTTCCAAACAATAGAGTTCCTATTTTAGGGGAATAAGAGAGTGCCATATAGATATGTATGGTCATATGGTCATATGTGTTCATACACACACACATATCACAGATAACATATGAAATATATAATTATAATATCTTGATTTTTAAAAAGTAGTTGATAAACTCCCTCTATTCCTTATACATAAAATGGTAAAACTAGACTAGACAGCTAGACTGGGTAGATTGCAACCTATAGCATTGTAAAGTACAGAAGTACAGTATATAGAGTAGAGTTTAGTAAATAGAATTCACAGTTTGAGCCAGAGATTATTGATGAACAATTCTGAATTACCTTGGCATTACTGTACTGTAATAGTCACAGAACTCTGTTACCTGTTCTGTCCTGTTTAACATTTTTACCTTGGTCCTGGAAGAGGTTGAAATAAAAATGAAGATACTTTTCAATTCTTTCATCATTTTTGATGATAGAGAGAAAAGAAGACCAATTAACCAAGCAGATGGCAAAATCAAAATTCGAGAAGATTTCAAAACCAAAAAGATGGAATTTAATCAAGGAAACTGTAAATCTGTCTTCACATTTAAAAGTTAACTGTTCAAGTAAATAGTGATTCTTCCTTGGCTAAATTTCATTTCAAAAATATTACGGATGGCTTACTTGACTTCCTGTTTTAAATGAGGCAAGGTGGTATAAACTGCGACACAGTCCGAGCTGCTGTGACAGCAGTAAGGTGTTGCTCTGGACAGGGCACCTCCAGCTCCCTGTACAGAGATGCTCTTGACCCCACGTGGACATCTGATCCACTGTGTTCAGTTACGGGGGCCACATTTCAAGAGGTACATCAACGCTGTGGACGATAGCCAAAGGAGAGTGTTAGAGCAGCGTGTGGGACCTGCGCGGGAAGCCGTCTGCTCACCAGCAGGGTTTCCTAGCATGCAGTTGTACTCCACTTGGAGAGGTGGTGGTTTTTTCTAATTGGCACAGACATGCCATTAGCTAAACACACCAGGAATGCAGAGATCACTTCATGGGAGGCTGGAAATGTAGAAATCTCTGACAGGAGAAAGATGAACAGAGACCCAGCCCTGGAGTCCCACTCCCCAGCCCTCCAGGAGATCCTGGTCTGACAGAGCAGAGACTTACCCACCTCGGGTCCCACAACTAGGCTCCCCTTGCTGCCTCTCTGACCCCAAGGTTGTGATCTAGTTTGGAAAACAGGGCTGTGTCTTGTTCCTTAAAACAACAAACCAACCATGGAATGGTGGTCAAGGGCATGTGGGATCAGGTTGAAACTGTGGTTTGAACCCAGATGTTGCTTAGTGACTGAATGATCTTGAGCAATGGCCTTAATATCTCTGAGCCTCCTTTCCTTACATATAAAATATACTGGATGGTGGTAATAAAATCAGTCTCGTAGTTCTAGGTGGGTATTAAATAAAAAGATTCTTGTAAAGGGCTTGGCGTGGGACATAGGTGTGTGGTAGGTTTCGTGACCATCACCCTGTCAGAATCTCCCCAGGTGGCCAGGGCCCTGTAGCAGGTGGAGAGCACCCAGGCACCTGCTGGTCACCTCCTGGACTTCCAACAGCAGGCTTCTCCAGGGGCCCAGAATTATGTCCAGTGTAGTAGCCACCAGCCATCTGTGGCAACTGAGCACTCAAAATATGGCAAGTGCATCTAAGGAACTGATTTTTAAATTCCATTTTGTTTTAATTAATTTCCATTGAAATTTGAATATCCATGCTGCTAGTGGCTGGCTGCCTTACTGGGCAATGCCGAAGGAAGAGCTGCTAATGGCGTGAATGACCACAGACCAGGGTGGGGCCTGCATACTCGTCCATGAACTAGTCAAGCTGAGGTTGCATGATTAGAGAAAGGGGTGCAAAAGCATCCTCAGTTGGTCATATCCCTTTCAATTTTGACCTGTAGAGGTTCTCTTCATTCACTTGCTTTTCTTCAACATCATATGTTTGCCGCCAACCCACCAAGTCACTTTCTGCCAGTGTTATGATAGGACCAGAACAGTGGCTCCCCAGGCCTCGCCATGGCAGGCGCAGGGCTTGCTGGGGTGTTCAGGATGAGCTTAGCATAGCCCAGCAACCAAGGGCGGTTCTGTCTGCATTTCTGTTTTCAGTCAGCTAAGAAACAGGAAGCAACGTTCAATTGCTCCCTGCCCAGGAGTGGTGCTCACAGCTCTCTCCTGGCTGGTGTTTTTCAGAACAATGGAAATAAATCTGATGTAATGTAGCAGAACACGACAAGGGACGGTTTTCCCCTTAACAAATACTCATTTGAAATGGTGCCCAAGCCCCGCACAAGGAGCGATCTATTTCCCACAGCAGTGTTCCGGCAAAACACATTACTAATTCCACAACTCAAATTAAAACTAACAGAGCTTGAAGGCTGGGGCCAATACTCTCTCTGCTGACAAGGAGCAAGGATGGGTGGGGGAAGGGGCCCAGCGCACTTGCATGTGTATGTGTTTAATTACACTGTTTAACACACTGAGAATAATTTAGCCACCCAAGTGGAGAAAATAAGGCACTTAACTGCTCTCTGGTGAGGAAAAAAAAAGCCACATGCAAACCACTTTTAATTATGTGCCACCTAGGCAGGCACACCTCAGGGCTTTGGAGGGAGAGAGAGAGAGAAAGGGGGACAGAGGAAAAGAGAGGTAGAGTGAGGGAGAGAGAGTAGTGGGGGAGGAGAGGGAGGCCACTCAAGGGAGAAAAGGGGTGAGAGGGAGGAGGAGTAAGAGAGAGCAAAGGAGAGAGAGAAAGAGATGGAAGTAGAAAGGAGAGAGAGAAAAACAGAGGGGGAGGAGGGGAGAGAAGAGAGGGAGGGAGGAAGAAAGAGAAAAGGGCATTTCCGTTTGTGCAAATCTACTGAGAGCTGGGAAGAGCACGCGGCTACTGCTCAAGGAAAGCTGGTATGAGGCAGTGTAAGGGTGAGAATGAACATAAATTTTAGGTTTTAAAATAGAACTTAATGCCTAGATCAGCGCTTTCCCCAGGTCACTCCTCCACTTCAGAATCATCTCAGTACATTTCTACGCCTTGGTGGCTTGAAAGCCACCAGTGAGGTTTGTGGCCCTAGAAAGGCAGGCCTTGTAGGAAGACTGCACAGGGCTCACTTTGCAGAAGGGGAAACTGAGGCTTAAGATCATGGACAGCTCCTGGAACAGACTGCTGTGCGGCCCTGAGCTTTAAGACCAGGGAGCTGGCCTGCAGAGAAAGTGTGCCACTGTCCCCGCAGGGGGCCTCCTACTTCCTGTTTGGTTAGGGCTGGGAGGGGTCTGAGACAACCTCTAATCCAACAAGTGCCCTGGGAGAGGGAGAAATGCAAGAGGCCTCTCACATGGCTTCAGATTTACAAAGCTTCTCAGAGCTGGACGGGTGCCAGAGAAGTAAGTGCTCGGAATAGAACCATGCATGTCCGCCAGTGACTCTGGGTTCAGCAGTAGGGCTCCCTGCCAAGGAGATTGGCAGTCTGGCCCGAGGGAGGCAGAAAGCAAAAATGACTTTCTGTGGCCCGTAGACAGGGCAACCCCACGCTTCCCTCTCCTCAGCAGCCTCACCATGTGGGCCCCACCTCTGTGGGGACTCAGGGCCTCAGGGAACTCAGAGAGCTGGGCGGAGGGGTCCCTCCCAGGAGACCCTGTGGGTGAGAAAGAGAATGCGTGCCCAGCAGAAAGGAGTCTGTGCTACTTGCCTAAACTTGTGAGCCGTGGGCAAGCGGCTGTTCCACTCTAGCCTCAGTTTCCCCACTGGGAATATCAGGAAGGTTGGACATACTCTTAAGTGCTTTTTGGCTGTAATGTTCTGTGTTTGCAAAACTGAGAACATGTGTTTTTCTGTGCCCTAAATGACACTGTTGGGCAGACAATGAAGTAGGAACTCAATGAATATATTATCCCTTTTCATTAAATTTGGGTTTGTCCTGTGCAAACACCCAAAAATAAAACTTGGCTTTGCACGAAAGCATCCTCCTCTCCCCTCCCCAGAGTTCTTTGACGCATGTTACTCACTTCTGAAAAGAGGCCTTGAAAGTCTCCGAGTGCACTGTTGATGTGTTCTGAGGAAAAGACAAGGTGTTCTTTCAGAGTTCTATAACCACATGTGTCTGAGAAACACTGTGTAATATTAGAAGTGATGTTGGATTTCCGGGAATGGTTTTTTTAATCCCCATTCATAAAGTGAGGATGTACTTCCCACTTAGCTAATTCAAGTTCCTTTCAAGCAAATTAGGGGGATTTAGGAAGCTGGGACCCGTCCTGTAGCCAATTATGATCTAGGTCTGAGGCATACTCGTTCTGACCCACACTCCCCAGGTAGCCCTGGCTCCGGGCTGCTCACTTCCCAGAGAAATGAACCAGAGAGGGCTGAGGCAACCACTGGAGCATGGACTTAGGGCCTTTCAAAGAAGGTTTTTTGGAAGTTGATAACATAGTTAGATAATTTACTCGTAAAGGATATCCTCTTGGCCTTTCTTCTTAGAAGTTCGACAAAAAGAAATGGAGAAAATGGATAGAGACAGAGACAAAGACAGAGGGACAGAGGGACCCTGGGCAGGGAGACAGACTGAAAGACAAGGTAGTGAGCGCAGGTGGAGATCTCAAGGAAGAAAGGGAAGAATGAGAGGGCAGGTATGCAGGAAGAATGAAATCCAATGAGGAAAGGCATTTTCATGCAAGTCCAGCACCCTATAGGGCTGAAATTGTGTCCAAATATCACTGAGCTTTCTGACCCCTGAGATGTGAGCCCTCCAGGTCCCCCTGGAAAATGTGCAAAGGTTGAGACCCCTGCTGGGGCTCTTGGACATTCCCTCCAGCCAGGATAGGGGTGACAGCCAGGACACTGTCTCTGGCCACAGCATAGGGAGAGAAAGGGACAGGGACACTAGCGGCTGGACCTCTGGCACGGTTACCTTGGGCATCTCAGGCCTGTGGGGGCTGCAGAGACGAGTGGGCAGAGCCCTGAGCTGGGCACCTCCCCACTGTGGTGTGGGGGTAGTCTGGTAGGGAGAGAGCCACAGCAGCCAAACATTTTGGCTAAAGGATACACTCCCTTTTCTGACCAGCTTGGGGACATAGGATGATGATATGCCCCCAGAAGGCCCAGCCAACTTACTTGCTCTGAGACTTTTCAGAAAGCAAGCTTCCACCCAAACAAACGGGATCACACTTGTGGGGCTGAAGTCGGGGACAGGGCATGGGCCAGCAGGACGGAAAGTGTTTTGAAAACAAGAGCTTTCTGAATTATGTATGTCAAAGAGCATCACGAAAGAGGACGAACTTAGAACACAAGTATGTGTCGGTGGACATGTGTGTGTGGTTGTGTGTATATGTGAATTCCCATGCTCCTTTCTTCACTCTTTCCCACCCCTAAAAACTCCAAGGAGGACAGAGCATCTGAAAGTGGGCCCTGGGTAGGGACAGAAAGTAGAGACAGAGAGCAGAACCAGTCTGGGAGCCGGCCTGCGAGGGGGCCTTTGGGGAGGTGGCGGGAAGGACAGGCGGGATGAGGGGGGACACTGTGCCTGCAGAGCCTCTGCCTGAGACAGTGGAGACGCTGCCACAGAAACCCTCTGCCTCCCTCCTGCTGCCCGGGCTGCCTGCCGGCCCAGGGGAGGCAGTTAGGGGCCATGGGGCAGTCCTGTCCATGTGCACAGAGTGACCCAGTGAAGGGAGAAGACAGGGTTCGCAGAGTGTCAGGAGACAGTGACAGGGATCAGGATGGCCTCCTAGTAGAAGGATGTGCCTGCGGCGGCCCAGCAGCCAGCCATCCTGACCACCTCTGCTCTGACTCTCTCCCCCAGTCAATGCCACTTGTAAGTTTCTTAATTCTGGTTTCTGAAAGGAAGCTGGAGACTTCAAAATGGCGCTGAATGATGTAGCTCAGCTGGTTGGCAGCCACTTCTGGGTAGACAATGTTTGGCTATGAACAAGGAACATGTCTCTATGACCTCTCTTCCCTCAGGTATGTGACAGCCAACTGGATTTGGATGTGGGTCACTGGCTGCATCTCCTGGAGGCAGGTGTGGGGTCGGTTCTGATGGAGACAAGCCCCTCAGGGTCTCTGAGCTGCATGGGAGGTCTTGCTCAGCCTTGATCCTCTGCAGGGGGGTGGGCACAGAAGGGCTGACCCAGCCAGTGAACAGAGGTCAGAGTACTGCCCAAGGGACCATCCTCTCAGAGAGAAATCAAACTGAGGTCCTGGCCACTCTCGGTTTTAAAGATCCCTTGTGGCTGGTGTCACAGAGCAAGAAAGTTTACCCAGGGCTTGGATTTCTTCCAGCCCAAGGACTCAGAGGTGGCTCATCACCTGGGGCTACTGCCTTGGTACAAGATATTTCTCTCATTAAATCCAGCTCTACTGGAGATGGTAACAGTGGGTAACCCTTCGCTTCCATACCCCTACACCATCTCTTAAAAGTGTGCATGTGATTATTAGCTAAATAGATCATCTCTGAAGCAATGCAGAAGCTGGAAGGGATGACCTTCAGCTGCCTTTCTATATGAGTGTCACAGATTACAAGGGCCTGGAAGGCCCCTTAGGAATCACCTTGTTTGACTCTCTTAATTATTAATAGAGGAAATAACATTTGGCTGAGCTTTCTGGTCGTTTATAGGAAGAACCAGTTCTGCAGATTGGTGAGCATGCATGGCCTCACATTATATTGCAGAATGTTTTACTCAAAAAGATCTGTGCAAAGCAAGACATAGTGCATGGTAGAGAAGAGACCCCTGAGAATTCAGGGATCCAGAGAGAAGACAGACCACACCCAGGGCTGCCAGGGTCAGGTGCGGCGCTTCCAATGGCCGTTCTGTAAGGAGAGGGCTGGCATGCTCAGTTCAAGCAGTTTCTGTGTTTTGGCCTCCTCAGAGGCAGATCTGAACCATGACTCTCCAAGGAGGGGAGAGTAGGAGGCAACACTCACCCAAGTGTTTTGATCACTGAACCCTTGTATCAAGGAGCTCCCAGCAATAGTTTCCAGAATTGGTGTTGCATACACCATGCTTTAGGAAACACTTGTCAGAGAGATAGAGTCCATTTATCAATGACATGCTCTGCCTCTTAGAGGTCTGAGAGGGTGAGGGGTCTGACCTCTTCCAAACATTGAGGAGAGGTGGGATGGACCAGTCTACCTGAGGACCCCTTCATGTTTGTCTCATAGGAAAAAGAGGTGACTCCCTAGGGTCAGGGGACACTAGTGCCTTGCACGGGTCCAGCAAATATTAATAATGATAACTTGCTCGCTTTTGAACAAATCTTATATGCTATCTCGGGTTCTCTTCATGTCACTTGTCTCTGGGACCCTTAGCCCCCTTTTTGTCCCCAGACCACTTCTGGAGTCATGAAGTACCAAATTCAAGGCATAGAGTATGGACTTCCCAGTGGCTGCCGAAGGGGACAGATGGTGCAAACCAGAAGTTCAGGAGAGTTAACTCCCCATGGGGCAAACTCTGAGCAACAGAAGACAGAAGACAGAATGGAGCTAGCACAGAAATTTCCTCCCCAACCTCTCTCAGGCGCCTATCCCAAGCCTGCATGTTTCCACACAGCTAGTCCACAGATACCCTGCTTTGGCCAAGTGGCCAGCTATGTCTGTGTGCGAAGGTGATTCATCTCATAGTGCTCTCCATTCTCCTTTTTCTTTCCCTCACCCTCACTGCCCTGATAGTGCACCTCCCAATGAGGCCTTAGCACTTAAGCTTTGCCTCAAGCTTTGCTTTGTAGAGAACCTAGACTCAAATGATATCAACAGTAGTAACTAAAATGTTTTGAATGTGAACCATGTGCCAGGGGCTGCCTATATATATACCTTGCATATATTATCTTATTTGCTCTTTTCAATAATCGCACAAGGCAGATGCTATTGTTACCACATTTTAGTCATATGGAAACCAGGACCCAAAGAGGTTCAGTTGCATGCCCACGTGGTAGTATCTTGGAGCAAAGGTCCCTGGAATCAGTTCGTAGCCTATTAGGAACTGGGTCACATAGCAGGAGGTGAGTGGTGGGCAAGCAATCAAAACTTTGATCACATTACCGCCTGAGATCTGAGTCCTTCCCTATCCCCCACTCTGCCCCATCCATGGAAAAAATTGTCTTCCACAAAACTGGTCTCTGGCATCAAAAAGGTTGGGGACTGCTATCAGAGAGCACCTACGGCAGGAGCAAGCACAGTGCTGGACAGAGAGTGAGCCCTTGGTGCCAGTAGTTGAGTCACTGAGTTGTGATTTCTTGACAGCACCTTCTCTTCCAGGACCCTCTTTCAAGAAAGTCAGTCACTGAACACAACCGACTAACCAGGGGACAAGACAGTATAACTCTAGGTCTGTCATTTGCATCCGGTATGCGCTCAGCAGCAAGTCACTCACCAGGTACCTCACTTTTTCCACCTGCATATTGGGGATAATGGGCTCAGGGTACACATAGCTCTTCTCCATTACACAGTTGGTAGATGACTTTGTTGTCATCGACCAGCGTGCTAATAATTGAGTCCTCCTGCAGTTATCACCCCTCAAAAAAGTTTGGATTCAGCAGGGTACAGGCGGGACCATTTAGGAGATCCAGTTAATGCCACCTGGAGATCAGCAAGGTTCTGTTTGTGTTCCCGGGCAAAGAGGGCAGTTGGCAGGTCATAACCCAGCTGTAACTACAGAGGGAAAATACCTGCACTTACTCTAATGTGGTTAGTTCAGCCTCCAGGAAAACAGCTGGCATTCTGTCCCCCTTTGAGGACAGAGGCACATCTAGCCCACACGACTTGAGCAGCCATAGAAGCACAGGTGCTGACCGTGAGGCAGCTGCAGGGGTCTAGGGACCATCAGAACTTCTGAACTGCTGGTGATTGGTCTGTGATGAACCCAGATTTTCCAACTTTGTTCGTGTAATTATTAAGCTAGATCATTAGAAAATAAAAGGCAAGGCCTCGCCCCCTTCCTTCGTTCAGCAAATCCTTATTAAATACTATGCGTCAGAAACTATGCATGGGGCTGGGGGTGGGGGAACAAAGATGGCAGAATTTCTGCCATCAGGGTATCCATTATGGTCAGTGTAGCCTTCCAGGTTGCAACTTCGAGCAGAAAGCAAAGGTGACTTGAAGATTAATAAAGGCTCTCACTACGGGGTGTGCCAAGTTTAGACTATCTTCTCTGAGGGTGTCAACTCATCCTTTGCCTTGGGTTTTCTTAAAGCTTATTCTTGGGCACTGCATCAGAAATGCCCAGTTTTTAAAACTACTGAATACATATTTCTGGGGGTGGAGACTAGGAATCTACATAATTTTAAGATACTTTTCGGGAAAATTCACAGGCACTCAAGTTCAGAGCACTTTCTTGGTCCAAAGCTCTGGGAGGTCACTGCTCACACCTTACCTGTTTCCTAGGCAGATGCAGCCAATTGGGCATTCAGGGTCAGCAGTATGCCCGCAGGGATCAGAGTCAGACTGGGCAGGTCCCACGTGCTCAGCTGCAGCCTGTGGGCTGGAGAGTGGCAGCCTCCTTGGATCAGTGGCAGCTGGAGCAGTGCTGGCAGCACTGGCATCTGTTTGCTGCTTCACCTCAGGCTCTTCCTTATAGGTGTTGCCGCACCTTAGTTAAACAATGATCAGCAAGCATCGGGCACCCAGAGGAAGAGGATATTGGATTTAACTACAAGATCTTCACCATACTCCACCCCAAAGCAGTCCCCACCTGATCCCCTCTCACTTCCTGGAGCCTCCAGCTGCTGATTTCTTGGACGCCTGGGTTTTGGGTTTCTCATTGTTTCCAGATAAACAGTTTCTTTAATTCACATCAGGGTTATTTCCACTTGGGAGAACAACCTCCCTTCATGCCTCTGTTCTCTTACCTGGAAGTGCCACTGCCATGTGGTACAGGCCAAGAGTGGCCACTCAGAGTAAATCCCATCACCTGGTCTATCCACTGGAGAGAGCATCTTTCTACAAATAACTGCAGAATACATTAACCCCTGGGCGAAGTGAGACTTGGAAGGTCTTGACATCATCCCCACTTATGGGTCAGGGAGAAAGCAATGGGGCATGCAGAGCAGATGTTTCCTGACTCCAGAATCCCATAGAGAGGCTCACCCTATGTTATATAAGAGAGGATGACAAAATAGGTAAGTAAGCAAGAGGAATGTGGAAATCACCCAGAACAGATGTGACTGGATCCATCCCCCAACTGTGATGGGCGGGGGGGGGGCAGGATTTGAAACATGGAAGGAAGAATCAGAGCACATGGGAGGTGTGACTCAGCCCAAGTCCCTGGGAGACAGAACCATGGGTGAGGAGGGACCATTCAATGACTGAAACTGGGTTTTCATCTCAGTCCTACAATTTTTGGCTCTCTGACTTGAGCATGCCCCTCCCCCCTCTGAAGCTTAGTTTAGTGATCTGTAAAATGAGGATTATGATACTAGCCTCATCTCCTTTGTATTTATTTACCGGGATGCAAACATCCCAGGGGACACACTCTGTTAGGACTTTAACTATAAATACAGTAAGCAATAAACACACTATTGTAAAAATTTAATTAGTGAATAAATACACACACTCATATATTTGTGGTGTGTGCTCAAAATGATTTTACTAATAGGGTATGCAATTAAAAACATTTGAGATGGTTACCATGGTGACTATCAGGCATACTGCACTATTGAGAGGGTCCCTATGTTGACTACTTGAGATAAATACAAATGTGGCCTTCTGCAGTTACAATACAGTCTTAGTTATTGCCTGAACAGCTGTTGAGGACCTGTGTTGATTTCTTCTGCTTGGTTCCATTTATGGTGTTGATAATTGTACCCTTCATGGAGTTCTCATTCCCAGTGTTTCTGAAACTCTTCCCAGAAATGTCGCCATCAACTTCTGGAAGTGAATCCAAAAAGGAAGACAAAACAGAAAAAGAAGATGGTCACAAAGTTGGATGTAGCAAAATTTCTTCAAGAAACAATTACAGAAACGGTAAGGAGGAAAAAGACCAAGTGGGGAGATGCCTCTACACCGTTTTCATCCCATGTCAGACAGGTCCAGACAAGCCCAGTACACAGGAGACAGTCTGCTTCTCCAAACCGTATGAGGATCTGCTAACCCCGGCGCCCCGAGATCAACCTCAGCTGGTTCCCCTTTGCAAACTGCTAGAAATGCAGTCTTTTGAAACCAACAATTTGCCCCACTTTCAGCTCCTGATGAAGCTGAAGTCTCCATAAAAGCAGATGAAGAAATAATTGCCAAGGAAGGGGTGAGTGCTTTGGTGTGTCAGGACAACAAGCCACCTGCAGGGCCCGAGGGATGAGATCACTGGGTCTCACTGAGGAACAACTGAGACAACAGGTGAGAGCGTGGCAGGACCCCCACCTGAAGGAGAATGTGCCCCCTTCTCTTTTGCTCCTGTCATGAACCTTCTACCTGGTAGATGTGAAGCCACAGCCAACTGAGACCCCACTAAGTGGAGAGGCTCCAAAGATGGATGTTCCTGTGGAATCACCTACTTCTGAATCTAAACAGGACACAGTGGACTTAGCACCTCAAACTGAAGGGAGGTGAGGACGAAAAATTCAGGCAGCTGCCACCAGTTACACCTTCACCCATAACACTATCAGCTCCTATTCCACACTGAAAGGACCTGCTACTTCTGCTAAAGAAGCTACACTCCAGGCTGAATCACAAAAGACAACCCAGAACAACCAGGCTGGTTCCAAAGGAGTCCAAGTATCCTCGACTTCCTGTCCCCAACAGTGGCATTCATAAAGGACCTCCCAGATGAGACTGTGTCTAGTTTGAATGGAGGACCAGCTACTTAGTCCCAGGGACAGTCCTTTGAGGCCTTGTAAACATTTCAGATGATGTCAGCAGTGAGACCACGTTCTGACCATTCAGAAAAGTGTAATTGCAAAGCCCATTTCCTGGTACCATTATGTCATCCCACTGAACTTTGTCCCATGTTTTTTTTTAACAGCTTCATATTTGTGCCCATGTCCTTTAAGGGAGAGATTTTTTTTTTGCATTATGGAATTGGCTTTTAGTGCCTTAGATAACTCTCAAACAAGAACTTGAAAACTCCAAATATAAACACGGCTTTCTACATTTATAATACAGTCTTAGCTGTTGCCCAAACAAGCTATTGAGGACTCCTGTTGATTCCTTGTTTGGGCCCATTCATGGTGTTCATACTTGTACCCGTCAGTGCATTAGTGCCTTAGTGCCTTAGATTGCACCCTTAGTGCCTTGGATAACTCTTGAGTGTGAACTTGAAAACTCCAAAGACCATTGTAAGAGCACCTGACCAACATTTTCAGAGTGATCCAACAGTAGGAATATTGCCTTATGAGATGGAATAGATATTCCCCTGTAAGGTCTTTTGGGAGATAAAGAAAAAAACTTCTGGGAGAATAAAATGGGGAGTTAGACTGACAATCAAACAAAAAAAAACCCCACACATTTGAAAGCTATAGTTTCAGGAAAAGGAGTGTGCAAATGCTTCAGAAAGCCCTACCCACACAGGTATATCGTGACACAGTGCCTAAACAAAAGTAACTGGGAGTTTCCCCGATTACTGAGGATGGTTTTGTTTTCTCTCATTTCATTAAACAAAGCTCCTCCTTAGAGCAGGAGCTGTTGCTCCTGAGCTGTCTTCGGGACTATTGAATTAAAAAAGGAAAATATCTCTCAAAGGAGTGTTCTTGGAGCCAAGAGACAAGAAGCTTTGGCTGATGGTTATGCTGTAACCATGGGTTAGGTGAGGGGCTCTGGAAGGAAGACCTATTCACAAACCCAGGGGGATATTTGCTTTTGGGGCTCCACGGGCTCTTGGGTGTCCTCTCTCCTCATTCATGTGTGCTGCGTAGAAGCCAGCTCTCAGTGGTTTGTGTGTTCCAGAGGATTCCAGTGTGGGCTATTAATCATGTTAACTCTACCTGGAATTTTCTAGCTGGACCTCCTCCAGGTCTGAAGGAACTGTGGCATGCCCCCAGACCCTTCCACCCCAGGCAGTGCAAACCTGCTGTGAGATATGTGGGACCCACCTCCCCTTCCAGTTAGCTCCCATTGCTTTCACTGCAAACAATGGCCTCTGTGTCACAAGGCCAATGGAGGCCTCTACTGTCACCACCAAATATGCAGACCTTACTGTGGCCGCCCAAGCCTGGGCCACCAGGGCTGCACCTCATGTGCTCCCTGGATGCAGAAAACACTGTCATCACCACTGTGCAGTGGCCACCCCGCATTCTTTTGCCAGCATCATGCCTGTTCCCAAGGCTGCCGCCTACTTCCAGTGGCTCACACCTCATGCTCTCAGCATCCTACAGAAACAGAGATATTGCTCTTTTTTGCAATGTGGGGGTTCAGAATGAGTCACCCAAGATGTGCCTCTGTGGTACATGTATTGTTTTCAGCTAAATGCAACTTGACCCACAGCTCAAGAGAAACTTCTGCTGCCCCTTAACTAGAAAGAAGAACTTAAATCAGGGGTCTTGACCATAATAAGAGATTATCAGAAATAACCTCTTTCAATTTATCTACTAAGCATTTGCTCTCCTTATCATTGAGAAAGGATCTTTTGAAGCTCTCATGACACCTTACCTCATCCGCAGATCAGAATGTCTTCTATGCCCATGTACTCCTTCTATCTCGGTACCTCTTCCGCATGTGGGGGGGTCTCTGACTATCTCATGTGTGCAGGGTTCCCATATATTTGTATGTGTTAACTCTGGTTATTTTCTCTTCTTAATCCACCTCATGTTTGTTTGATTATTAGACCAACCAAAAGAAACTTAAAGGTAGAGGAAATTTCTTTAGACCCACAGCAACATCCTCTGAACCAAAAGAAAATCTGAGATAGGCCGGGCTCAGGGTCCCCACCCTCCCCTGTGAACCTAGGCTATAGTCCCTGGCCCGCCTTGCCCACAGGGGGTCTACCTCCTGCAGGAAAGACTTCTTTCTTAGGAGACTCTTTACTCATTCTTGTAGTGCACTCGTTTGTGCTCCCCTCTTGCCAACCTCTAGCCATGCCTCAAAATTCCAGAACCTGGGAGACACATCTCTTCCTCCTTCCCCCCACCTTCCTCCCTTCTCCTTCTTCTTCTTATCTTCTTCCCTTCACCTCTCTATCTTATTTCTCCATCTGCTTCCCCTCTCTCCCCTCCATCATTCCTTTGCCAACTATTTCCCAGCGGCCACCTGTGCCAGGCTCAGAAGACACAGCAGCAGACCCAGTGGACACAGAAAGCCTTGGTTGCTCCAAGTCTAGCAACAGACAACACATGAAACCAGTCACCACAGGAAGAGCTGGACAGTTCCACCTGTGGTCAGTGCTGTGGAGCAGACTTACAGGTCTTTGAGAACCTAACACAGGGCAACCTCACCTTGATAGAGGAGGCCCTGCTGAGGAATGGCAGATGAGGGGGAGCCCACCGAGAGGAGACGGTGGTAGAGGTGGTCTAGGCAAGGGCGAGGGTGGTGAGAAAGTACACATCATCCCCAGGGGATAGCTTGATGAACTTGCACAAAGTAAACCCAAGTGATTCCCAGTACCCAGGTCTGTGCACACGGCACTGCTGGTCCCTAAAGCCCCTTTGACAACCCCTCCCCATCACGCTCCTCCAGGATACGCCCAACATGAACTATCCCCAGCCCCGTTCATTTTGATGAGCTCCACCCTCTCTTTCCTTATAAGAAAACAAACCCAGTGTTGATTTAGGAGATTAAATCAAAGTCCCCGAAAAAAAAATTCGCAAAGAGGACTGCTGTGGCAGAGCAAACATGTATACAGAGTGTTTGCCACATAGGTAAATAGGCCATCTCACAGATTTCATGCATTTAACATTCTTTTGTGGGTGGAGCAGCAAAGTCAACGAAGTGGGGTGATTTTTGTTAGTTCCCCAAAATATGAGGTGACCGGAGGCTCACCTGGTGTGAGTTTGCTGTGCTGTGAACTGCATCATGGATAGATTATGAACTGTCCAAGCCACATTCTCAGACTCAGAGCAATAGGTGACAAATCCAACATTGCCTTCAAGGGAAGCATTATGATCACTCAGGTTTTCAAATCAAAGTGCCCTGGTCCTTCCACCTACAGTGGAATTTTGGACAAACTACTTCATTCTCAGCCTGTTTCCTCAAGGCCAAAATGGTGATGATGATAGAATCTAACTCATCAGGCATCATGGGAATTAAAAAGCAAAGGCAGGTACTGCTTAATACTAAGTCTGGTACTTAGTAACTATTCAATACATGGTGACTGTGATTCAGTAATCCAGACATATACCTGGTTGGTGGGAGTTTAGGAAAGCCAGGTGAGGAGAGAGACTGAGACTTCTAAGATGGAAACCAGAGTCACTTACGGAAAGGCCAAAGGTGATAACCCAGCTGTTGCCTCAAATTCCAGGGAATTTGAGCCTGACCCACTGACAGAGAGAAAGTATGGTAGGGAATAGGAAGTCACTTTCACTTGTTTCTTTAATGTCCATTTCCATGATAAGGCCACATACTGCAAATATTGCCTGAAGAAACCAGCAGAGCCTGGTATCATCCATCTCTAGTGTGGCCATGTGTTGCTGATCCGGGAAGGAAGCATTTGGCCACAGAAACATGAATTCCTTTACTATTGTGGAAACCTTAGTCATGGGAGGGCTGAAAGGCCATGAACTCCTTTGCTGTGTCCTGACGTGGTGCCCGTGGTGGAGGGGGACTGGAGAAACCCAAGTCCTGTGTGTGCTGAAGGAGTGGGAGGCTAGCACTGAGATGCATGTCTGTGTCAGGGCAGGCTACTGGGTGCTTGTCCTGCCCCTCTCAGTGTCCCAGCATCCCTCAGGGATAACTCCTTCGGGGGATGCCCAGGTCCATGGAAGCACACTCAGAGGGTGCTCACTGTCGTTGCAGCCTGAGGAGGTTGCACGGACCAGGACCCTATCCCATCCTGGGACTGTGAAAGGATCAGGGGATAAGATAAGGGGGAGGTTAAGAATAGTATAGGAAATGTAGAAGCCCAAGAACTTATATGTATGACACATGGACATGAACTAAGGGGGAAAATGCTGGTGGGAGGAGGGTACAGGGTGAGGGGAATAAAGAGGGGAAAAATGGGACAACTGTAATAGCATAATCAATAAAATATATTTTTTTTCAAAAGATAAGGGACTCTGATTGCTACTTCCTTCTTTGATTGTGTTCCTGAGAAAGAAGTTCTGAGGAATTTGAGGTGAGAAGGCTCAGGTCAGCTGGTGCATGTGATAAGCTGGGGATAGACGGAGTCAGCTGTACTCTCTACTTTCATTTTTTAGCTCACCCAGAGCCTTGTGGAAAACCCTTCCTTCTTTCTGAAAGGTGACACATGGGTAGAGACCAGTACAGATAGGAAATAGTCAAAGTCAGTACGGAATGGCTGGAAGACAGAGGAAGGGCATTGGGTAGACAGGGGGTGGAAATGTTCACTTTCCCAGAATAGTCAATGACTGACTTTTGAGGAGGGACAGACCTTGGGGAGTGGGGAAGAGGCAGCATGCTCAGGACAAAAGACTGGCAAGCAGGTTCTTGCGGGGCCTGGGAAGCCGCAGGATGTGGGAGAAGTGCCCATGAAAATTCACATGGGGGTACAGTGGGAGCAATCAGTTCTGAGTCATTTGCCTGAAGAGGCTCTCAGTCCTGGTGGTTGGACTTCCAAAGGACCCTTTTGGACAGGATCATGGACAGCCTGTTAAGCCAGTGCAGCTTCTGTGGATTTGGGGGATGGAGACATCTTCTCCCCAGCACCATGAACAAGAAAACCAATCAAAAAGGATGCCTGTGCTCTTTGGGGGTGGGGGCGCAGAAAGAAATGGACATCCTGAGGAAGTTGTCTTCATCGAAGCCAGTTTTGGGGTGTCAAGAGGGACAGAGCAGAGAAATGAACCTCTGAAAAAAGAGGAGAGCGGTTGGGGCCTGCGAGAAGAAAGGGGGACCCTGGGGCCTGGACCAGCAGAGGATCCTGGGGGCTCCTCTCGGGGCTGCTAACTGCCCATGGACACGTTGTGAAAGATAATCTGAATAATTTCATTTATATGGATACTGGCACCACCACAAAGAAATTAAATGAGTAAGTTAAACCGACAAGCACTGCTGTGTACGGAAGACGCTGAGGGCCTCACAGAGATCAGACTTCAGTTAAGCTCAGATATGCCTGTTATCATTACAAAACGCAAGGTGGGCGAGCAAAGGAAACAGCGTGCTTGCTCAATAAGAAAATGCTCCTGGGGAGGTGTGTACGGAACTATTAATATCTATGTTTATCCATCTTAGAGCCACACTTACGTCTGGAGAGGACAATCGTTAGACAATGGACCAAGGGTGAAGATAAGCACAGTATCCTCAATTGCAGACTCTTCCTCTGAACAATCAAGCTTTATTCATTTCTGGTACACTCATCATGTTAACCTTTTATTATGCAAAATTGTCAGTGCAATTGCACAGTGCAAAATATTTGGGACAATTTACAAGCGATGCTTACTGTAGCTGTTAACAGGAAAAAAAATGAACTTGAGAGGATTTGCTGAAAGGATTCTCATGCTCTGCTCAGATCCTCATTGGCAAAATGATCGGGTCGTCCAGAATCCACTGCCACTGCCCCTGTACCCTGGTCCTCCACCCTAGGTGCTAGGACACTAAAATACCTCAGAGGGCCCTGAGGGGAATCAGAGCACAGCTCTGAAATGCTGGATCCCCGGATTCAGAAGTTCGTTCCAACTCTGACCTCACCGCACTTCAAGACCCTTCAGCAGAGGTTTCCCCTCCAGGGGATTTTTGCCTCTGGGATCTGTCATCAACAACTGTAACCAGGATTTTCCCTCCTCCACCATGTCCTCCTCATACTCCTTCTCTGGATAATAAACACAATGTTTTGCCTTGGCTGGTGTGGCTCAGTGGATTGAGTGCCAGCTTGCGAACCAAAGGGTCACCAGTTCAATTCCCAGTCAGGGCACATGACTTGGTTGCGGGTCATGCCTCCAGTAGGGAACATGCAAGAGGCAACCACACATTGATGTTTCCCTCCCTCTCTTTCTCCATCCCTTCCCCTCTCTAAATATAAATAAATAAAATTTTAAAAATAAACACAATGCTTTATTTTCTAAGCTACAAATCAAGACAAAGAATTAGAGAGAAGTAACCCCCTCCTTCTTAAGAGATTCACTATCAAAAGTGAAAGTACATCACAAGACTACCTTACTATGCGAACAGCATAAATCATTTTATGCGTGGATGACCCCAGACACCAGGGATCATCACAGAAGAAGATACTCTAACATTTAGCACGGATCACCAGACTGTTAACCAGTGCTGGGTCTCAGGAGACTAATATGCAACTAATAAGGTACAACACTATTTAATAGGCTGGTGATCCATCCTAAATGTTAGATTATCTTCTTCTGTGAAGATTCCTGGTATTTGGGGTCATCCACACATACAATGCCTTAAATGGAGAGTCTATCCAAGAGAAGTTTGTTTTGGAAAAACACTGATTTGGAAAAGTATGTATAATTAGAAGTGTGCACTGGGCACATTTATAAGTCTATCCTGAAATTTGTTTCTGTTTTTCATCATCTCTCTCTCTCTGCATGAATATTTAAATGCTAACTGGATCAGCAAGTATTGAGGTGAATTGCATCAAATGGGATCTGTCAGGGGAAGCTTCTAGGAGGAGGCAAAGCATGTGGGCAGTGATTTCAGAAGACTTGGTTCAGCAGGAAAAAATGGAATGCTTTTCTGGAAAAGAGGGAAAGCCCATGGTAGGTGGGTGGTTTTCTGAATTATTTAGAAGATAATTATACAATTACTTAAATATAAAATATTTAGTACTAAGAAGTAAGAGAACACTAGAAGAATTAGTTTTCTTAGTAATACTAACATATTTTTTAAAATAAGGCTTAGGCTTAATTTGTAATAGTTATTACATATTATTGATGTTTATTATAATGATATATTATTGATATTTATTAGATGATGTTGCATAAACATGATTTTATATTATAATACTTAGAGAATAAGTCTTCCCTAATTATGCTTCCTTTTTACAAACATTCTGTCTACTTATTTATTATGTTTATTTTTTTTTGCCTAAAACATCCTGACCTTTTTTTATTTTTAAAGATTTTATTTGTTTATTTTCAGACAGAGGGGAGGGCAAGGAGAAAGAGAGGGAGAGAAACATCGATATGTGAGAGAAACATCAATTGGTTGCCTCTAGCACACCCCTAAACGAGGATGAGGTGCCTAGCCCACAACCCAGGCATGTGCCCTGACTGGGAATCGAACTGGTGACCCTGTGGTTTGCAGGATGGTATCCAACCCACTGAACCCCACTGGTCAGGGTCTGACCTTCATTTTAAATGAGACAGTTAGGTCCAGAGTGGTTACATATCAGCCCAGGGCAGTGGTGTGCTGGACACTGCTTCTGCAGCTCCCGGGAGCCAACTGTGTACATCTCTTCCCACGTTCACACTCAGTGATATCCAGGGTAGCTTCAAATCAGCCCTGAAAGGAGTGTGTACACCATGGCCATTGGCAAACAGTACAATCAGGGTTTCTTCCCTCCCTTCTCAGAAGCCACTTACTTAGCCATTGGCCCAGGGCTTATATAAACCAACTGAAATGTGAAGCCAGGACTTGAGCTCAGGTCTTCTGACTAAATGCCTGTGAATTACATAACTTCAGCAGTCTCCAGAGGACCTGACAGGCTATGATTCCATCCTATGAAAAAATAAGCATATGGCATCCATATTGCCATGTGTATAAAGTCATCAGACACTGACCCCAAATACCGTATGTATAAGCTGAGTCTTAAAAGCAATTTAGAAAACACATTGAAAGTCTCAAAAATGCTCATGTGAATTGGCCAATAGTTTAACTTCTAGCCCTCTATGCTGAGAAAATCATCCCAACAATATAAAGAAAAATTGTACACATAATTCATATTCATCTTTGATATGTGTTATGCTGTTTTATTGCAACAAATTGGGAAAAGTAAAAATAGCCAGCCATCGAGGATTGGTAGGTAAATATGATACATGCTTGCTGGTAGCAGGTGCAGCCATTCCAATTAATTTTATTAAGGCTGCAGTATGACAAATGCACATGCAGTTTGGCCACAATTGTGAGAAAAAGAAACAATGATTTTATGAGATGCAGAACAAAACCCAAAAGTTTTTCTGCAGGCATCAGGCTGATAAGGTATACTTCCTCCTTATTTTTAAAATATTTTTATTACATGTTTCTGCAAGATAAAAACAACTATTTTATTTGTTTTCAAAGTAAAGAACTCAGGGGGATATAAGTGCTGGGCAGGGGCTTTGAGTTTTCAAAAAAAACAAACAAACCTGATTTAAAATACTTTAGGCATCTGATGAATTTTATATACTTTTAAGTATCACCTCTTCTATGAATAAAATATAATTTTACACAATAATCAATTTTAATAGTTTCATTGATTTAATTTAGCTGTGTTCTATGAATAACTTCACATTATTCGCTGGAAAATGTACGTAGCCATTCAAACATACACACACACATACACACTCAACAACACTGGGAAAGAAAATAACGTAGAGTAAAAAAAAGACTAAAATTTTATCTATGATCCTATCTAAATTACTCTGCTTAAAAAACATAAGTAAACAAAATCAGTTCAAGACCATAAATATAAATTTATAAGGAGGAAGAAGATGAGACAGAAATATCTCATAATGTAAATACTGGTTATCACTGAATGATGGAATTATGAGCAGTACTTATTTTCATGTTCAGACTTATGTATTTTCCAAATTATCCATAAGTACATATATTATCCAAAAGTTATTGAAAAATTATTTTTAAAATATTATTCTCTGCTTGGAAAATGGTATGGTAGTTCCTCATC